>JAVJIF010023703.1:0-81870 GCA_038442645.1 Agave tequilana
TTCGGTAGTATGTGGCTGATCGATGGCTGGTGGGAGACTGTGGCCCTAATGATACTGATGGCCTTGTCCTTTGATGTGACACCATTGAGGGTGACATTTTGCTTTCTTGGGCCATCGGTGTTGTGGAAGAGGCTTCTTGAAGAAGACTTTGGGTTGATGCATGAGAGGGAGTCTTGAGTGTGGACTCAGCTCTCAATGAAAGCGCTAGTTTGCAGTGGTGATTTTTCGCCACAAGTGATGGGACGGTCGATCCTCCTCACCACAAGCGAGAAATGAAGTAAAGTAGTGCACATAAATAAAATACAACACAGAAAAAAAGTCAGATAGAGGATTTACGTGGCGACTCTTAATCGGGAAAATCACGGAGAGACGAGAAGCTTGACTATAATTCTTAGGTTACAGGAATTATAAGAATCTAGAGAGTGGAGCAGATTGAAATCTGAATAGAATAAGGATCAGAATTCAGAGTTCAAAAAATTCTTTTCTTCATTAGAGGAGGAGGTTTACTTATATTGGACTGAGTTGTTGGCTTGGAGGCAATGGATACAGACGAGATTTCATAACTATAATTTTGCGCATGACCACTTGTTGTAACGGTCGTGATCACTGGTGCTAGTTTTTTGGGATTGCATGCAGGAAAATCTGCCACTATCCATAACTACTCGTGCTGAGTGGTGCTACATGTTATGAACGTGGAGGAATGTGAGATTGTGTTACTGTCGGTCAAGATCAGGGGTGATCTACTGCTGGTTCTGGTTCGAGCTGAAGTCTCGGACTAAGGGAATCTCGAAGTGGAGACGATTTGTGGAGGGCAGGTATAACATGAACTTCGGAGGAGAGCTCTAATGTATCTCAGAGAGTTAGAAGTGAGGGACGCGTGTCGTCAGTCAAATTTTGACCAGGTCAAATTTTGACCACTACATTATTATAAGAACAAAAAATGTATATACCCAATAACATAACTAATAATTTATTCAGGAATTATGAATATTGATTCTGCTTCCCACTTATTTGTTTATCTTCTAGTCACTTGATTAATGTGAAAAAAATATACATTATGCTAAGATTTATGTATTATTAAGATGTAGATCTCACAACAGGCTCGAATATGACCCGTCTAGTTTAGAAATGAGCTCAGGCTTAGAAATCAAAGCCCAGTATGGAAACAGGCAGAGCTTGAGCTCTGGGGCTTATACGAGCCAGATCTAAACGAATCCATGCCCTATCATTTCCTGCAAACTGAAAAATTGAAAAGAGATCATACAGAAGAAAAACACATTTATTTTGCAGTATGACAAGGCAAGAAGGCTTCATTGCAACAGCATCATTGTATCATCTTTGACATTCAGACCTTATTCTTTTAACCTCACAACACTCCAACACATTATGGTGAGGGAAGCAACAGACTCGTCCACACTTTTATTTTCTCATGACACATCCACACTTTTATTTTCTCATGACACACCGAAACAAGGGCGCACACAATCACATGAAGCGCATAAAGAGGGGATAGCAAACTCCGATCAGCACTTTGCACCACCACCTCCGCCGCCGCCGCGGCAAGTATTATTACAATAACAACCACATTCTTACATTTCGGTGCTCCCGCCGCCGCCGCCGCCGCCGCCGCCGCCGCCCCGCCTCCTCCTCCTCCTCCACCACCACCACCACCACCACCACCTCCTCCTCCTCCTCCGCCCCCCATGTTCAGAGTGCAACTAGTTCTCTTGATCTCAGTAGGAAATGATATCAAAATGGATGCTTGCTGTGAAGAACTGGATGTGACTGGAGACCCAATTTATAGAGAAGCTGGCTACAAGGTAATACCTATGCCATTATTATAAAACGACCCCAAATGGTCTCCAGTGTTAATATAATCAATTAGTCTCCAAGTTGTCATGCTCATACACAGCTGCAAGGAGAGGAGAATAAATTTAGAATGACCAGAGATCATTGACCTGTTGAGGTTTTTGATAAGAACAGACATTAAACTAGTATCAAGAAGTTGCCTACAAGTTTCTTCCATGAAATAATTGAGCCAAATGTTGCATATTTACACAAGCACCAAATACTTGATTGCAAGCATGATGAAGTCCTAGTTTTAGGGTCTGTTTGGTTGTCGTAACTGGCCGTAATTCGTAGTTGTAATTGGTAAGTGTTTACAATTATAAATGAGTTACATGTATGTAAATTTTACGGTGTTTGGTTGGTAATATAAAATTGTAAATGGGAAAGTGTATTGTACTTTACGGTGTTTGGTTGTCGTAATGTATAAGTCGTAAGTGAAAAAGTTGACCACAAATTAACTATTATGATTTTTAAAAGTTTTAATACTGCTAAATATTTAAAAAGTTAAATATTAAAAAAATTTAATATTAATATAAAATATTACAAATTTGTATGACCACAAAATTAATTGTAACTGGGCTGTAAGTGAGTGGTCACTGGTTGCAAGTGAGTGTTAGTTGAGTTACGTAAGTCTTTTACGAATTACGGTCCAAACAACACCGTAGTTGTAACTGGGTAGTAAGTCATTTACGAATTACGGAGTTTTACGCAAACAAATGGCCCCTTAAAGGGGAGAAGAAACTTATCTCTCTCTCTCTCTCTCCATTTAAGAAAAGACTAGGCTTAGCTAATAAGACCACTGGCCCCTCTTCTCGGGATCATAGGATCAGCTTTTAAGACCTGAACTACATTCAGTAATGGTAAACAATTTCAAGAAATAATAGAAATTATTCAGGAAATCCAAAGTGAGGTTGATTTATTTATTTTATTATCACTATAAGAATTTCCTTTTTTTCTTTTTTTATTTTTGGAGAATCAGGGTGGAGCATGATTCGAGATTTGAAGCTCACGCATCTACGAAAAAGATCTTACGAATATACTGTTGGGTTCTGCTTAGCAGGAATCAATCTGACAACTATTCAAGATCACTGAAATCAACAATCTAATTGGCCATGTCGGCAAATATCGGTGGGAGGTTTCCCCGTTCAATAGAACGTTCCTTAATTTAAAAACCACCTTTCAATTTCCTTCTTGGTTAAACACCAATTAGACTGAATCTAAATCAGTCTCGATATACTGTAAAGTATATCCCCTGTATAAAGAACTTAATTCACTTATACAGTATTTGGAGTGAGGTACGCTTAGAGCGAATCTCCTTAAGACAATTACGTCCCCGCATCGGTGCTAACGAGATAATGGACGCTGGTCTCCCAAGATACAACACTCCTTCACGGTATTTGGATAGCACTACCAAATCACCGTATGGTCGAACCGTAGTCACCAGTACCTTCACAGATCGTTGATGCAGCGGGACAAGGACAAATTTCGAATGAATATTTGCCTTTACTTTGGAGTAGCACCCACTGTTGAGGACGAAGGAAGGTTGAAGAATATTCTTCTTCAGAAGTCCCAGATTCAGACAACAATTCTATAAAAGAATCTGTTGAATTTTCTAAGCCCTCTTTCAGAACGAATTTTGCAGAATCTTCTTTGGAAGTCGCTTCGGAAACCGAGTTACGGATTTCTCACTTCTCGCTGGAAGTAGCTTCAGAACTCCACTGCCAGTTCAGAACTTGCTTCAGAACTCTGAGATTATATATATATATATATATATATATATATAATATATATATATATATATATATATATATATATATTTCTCGCTGTTGTTGGTGTGTCTGAGAAAGGGAAACCGGAGCACTATTTATAGCGCTCCGGGAGGGGCATTATCGTCCGCTAATTCCAACAGTTGCAGCGGTTCGGACTGAACCGTCGCAACTGTTCGGTCCAACCGCCCAATGGTCCAACTGCCCAACCGCACAGATGGTTTTCAGACATCCGTTGGCGGGCGTTCGGATCCGTTTGCAGACATCCGTTGGCGGGCGATTCGGATCCGGCGGAGCGGGTTTGGTTCGGATAGCAGAGTAACCCATACCCTTTAGACCCGATTCAAAAGAACCAGGCCAGGAACCCGAACCCGAACCCATGCCCATGGCCCAAGCCCAGCACCGGCACCGGCCAGCCGGCCGCCGCCAGCGGCGGCGCGCGCGCATGCACGCATGTGCGAGCATAGTTCCCCCCCAAATCGCGCGCGAAACCTCCAAGTACCCAAAGGGCACGCCCTTTGTTCTCAATTTTCTCTATTTATACACCACAAACTTTCATCTCATGGCCAATGTGGGACTAAATGCTTTTAGCTACCTTTAGTCTCATTTTGACTTTGAATTAGGCAATCTTTGGACTTGAATATCTCATTCATTCGAGTCGGAATTGAACATGTGAATATACCACGTTCATCCCCAATGGAAGGAGACACACTCCAACCATCATCCAATTGATTCGATCAACAGATCTTGCTATATTCAGCTCAAAGATTCATTTTTATATTCTTCAATTCCAACAATCCCCCACAATGAATGGAGATTCAAGGAAATGACACACAAAGAGACTGACTCTATTGTGAAAGGTATTTTAGAAAAGAAACTGCATCAGGATAGGTGAACTAAGTCTTGAACCTTCCATAGCGAAAGTTTTATCGGACTTACTGGCTAATCAGTGAACTAGGTCTTGAACTGTTAGCTGTTAGTGTAAACCAAGTCAACAAGCTTCACACAGTTGTAAATCACCTAGAGGGGGGTGAATAGGTGATGGCTAATCTAATGGTCACTAAGTGACAAATAATGCGGAATTAAAAACTATTATGACCAAATAAACTTATTACACTAAACACCACGTAAACACAAGAGTGTAGCTGAATTTCCCGTGAAGGGCTATGGACTAACTCCTCTAGATTCCCCTAGATAAGGTTAGGTGCCGCGTTGGCTCTCTTGGTTGAATACAAGTGTTAGCAAACAATCCCAAGCAATATAACAATTAAGCACAAAAGTATATCATGCATATAAAGATAAAGACAAGATATGTATGCAAGATATAAACAAGAGACAAAAGAGAGAGAGAGAGAGAGAGTGAACAATCGCAAACACAAGGGATTGTTTCGAGATTCGAGCACACTTGCTCTACATCCCTGCCTTCGACACACGAAGGATTTCCACTATAATCGATCCCACCGGATCACTCGGTGCCGCAACACCTACAAGCCCTCGGACTCTCTAGTCCCGTACACACCGCAAGCCCACCGGCTTGTCGAGGTCGCACCTCAAACACCGAGTTCCCACTAGGACCCGAAACAATGCGAACACACACGTCCGCCTCCTCAAAGTACAAAGTAGAACTTTGGTGATCACAACTCTTGATCACCTAAATCCTCTCACAACAAATCCCCTATAAGTAGATATAGCAATGGATGGCTCAAGTGTTGTGTGAGAAAACAGGAAAGAGATGGTGGAGGAAAAACTCAAGAAATCTCTTTAAATACTCTTGATAAAAACTCCCCTTTTTGATTGGAAGTATTAGCTCTCAATTTAGTGGAGAAAACTCTTTTAATGAAGTGGGAAAAACTGGCTCAAAGTCCACTAAAATCTTATAGAAAAACAATGCCCAAACCTCCAAATTTATAGGGTTAGAAAAACTAGCCGTTGGGGTCTGTCAGACCTGTCGGTCGACCGTCCGGTCGACCGCCAACGGTCATATTTCAGATCGTTGTGCCATCGGTCGACCGGTCGATCGACCGAGGTCAGATACAGAGAGCACTGCTCTCTGTCTGGTCGACCGCCCGGTCGACCGAGGCCTTTCCAGAGAGCAGAGCTCTCTGGACGGTCGACTGGGTCGTTGACCGGCCACCTGCCAGAACTAGGCGTGCACGTCTGTGCACGTCGGTCGACCGCCCGGTCGACCGACTTCAGAACTCGGTCGACCGGTCGGTCGGCCGGCTGAAGCCTGGAAACACAGTGAAGGGGATTTAAAACTTGGTCTTTTTGGCTCAAATAAAATCTCATAAAATACTGAAAAATCTACAAAAATAGTTTTACCAATGTACTTTGATAAAAAAAACACGCTTGCACAAAATCAAGGCATGTTACAATTAATTTGGACTATTTTTGTAACTTGAAAAATTTTGCTCAAAACAAAAACGGTATTTTTCCAAAATAGATTTTTTCAAACTTTACCAAATACAAAAACGATATATTTAAACTCTTTTCAAGCATAGAGTGTATGGGATATGATCCACTACACAAACATGGTGAAATATCTATGTTTTTGATATTAAGCACTAAATATGGTTTTGGTTAAAACATATAAACTTGAATACCAAAAACTAAAACGGTATTTTTCCAAAGTAAAAGTCTTTTCTAAACTAAAAATTCTTTTATGAAAGACAACTAATCAAGAGTGTGTGTGTATATGTACTTGAGCAATCCACCAACTATTCTACCCTTTACATTTTAATTAAAAACAAAATCTTCTAAAACAAACCTAGACACAAGTCTTCATGTTCTTGAAGTCTTCACTTGAAGGCTTCTCATCTTCTTGACTTGGTCCAAACACGATCCAATAGCTCTTTGGATCAAACCGTGCAAGCTCCAAATCCTTTGTTGAAGCTCCACACTTACTAAGATCTTGATCATGAATCTGTCACTAATTAAACAAAGATCATTAGTACTATAACTACATGAGTTGATCATCATCAAAACTAGAGTGATGGGCCTTCGGCCAACAATCTCCCCCTTTTTGATGATGACAAAACTCGTGAAGTTATATATGCATGGATTAAAGTAAAGCTTCAAGGAAGCTCCCCTTAACTCATGCATAATAATAAACAATAATGTATGACAATGAAGCACATAAACATGTATGCAAATGTATGGAGATAAACATGCTAGCAAGCATAAAACACAAATCAAATTCTTTTTCTCCTATTTGCAAAACAAAACATATTGCATAAACAAACTTTTTCTAAAAATATGCATATAAACTAAAATCTTTCTCCCCTTTTTGTCAATCATCAACAAAGGGTAAAAACACAATCAACAAATTTTACTCCCCCTTTTCGTCATAAACAAAGAGATCAATAAGGGGTAAAACAAATCAGTCAATAAAAGTTTATATGCGATATACATTCATGAAGAGGAAGACGCTAAGTTAACTTCCCTGCACATATACATTATATGAAAGAGGGATGACAAGCCCTAATTCACATAACGCATAATATGCAATACATAAGAGGAGATGTGAAGCTCCCCCTACACACGTGTATCACATAAAAAAAGAGTTGTCAAGCTCCTCAATACAAGATACACTCATCATGAATTTATATGTAGAAGAGATGTTAAGCTCTCCTTGCATATAGGCAATCCAAATCAAAAATATTTTTAACAATTTTTTTTAATTTTTCTAATTCAAAAAATTTTGAATTTTTCTTAATAAAACAAATTTGAGATATCTTAGTAAACCAAATTTTAAGATATCATAAAACAACAAAATTTTAAAGGTATCAGAGCTCTTGAAAAACAATCAATTTTAAGATACCAAATTGTAAATAATCATTATTGTAAATCATATTGATACCAATTGTAATTTAACAAATATGAAGTTGTAACATATTGATACCAATTGTAAACATAATGATCAAATATTTTTATTTTTCATCATAAACTTTGTGCTTTAAAAATGTGAATCAATTGTAAATCAACCACATGAAAATCATATATATATGTATGTATGAAAAGAGAATACCAATGGCAATTGATATTATGAAAATTACGAAGCATACATATATAAGAAAACAAAATATGAG
This sequence comes from Agave tequilana, assembly GCA_038442645.1. NCBI lineage: Eukaryota > Viridiplantae > Streptophyta > Magnoliopsida > Asparagales > Asparagaceae > Agave > Agave tequilana. The sequence continues at coordinate 7,703 of JAVJIF010023703.1, forward strand.
TATATACAAAATTATCAATTTAGATACCAATCGAAAAGATCCAATGATACCAATTGAAAATAACAATGTAAATCAAGTATATAACTCATAACTACCAAATTTGAAGAATAAATAACTAGTTAAATTAATTTTTGAAAAAAACTAGTTAAAGATCCTTCAGAAACATCAAAACATATGTATTTCATGAATACTACTAAATACACAAAAAATTTAAGCACTCATGGTTTTATAATTCAAATTATCATGAAACAAAGTCATAAATAAACAAAGTAATGGTGAGTGTTCAAAAGTCATGTAATTAGCATTTTCATGAAAATAGGCAATGAAGCTCAAATGAAACAAGAATATCATTTTATCAAATAAAACACATGAATTCATTTTCATTTAAAAACAAACTTCAAGGTATATGTATGATTTTATCCAATCCTAACAATACACATACATATCCCAAACATAAAAGAGTCTATTAAAAGTATTTGCATGAGGCAAGAGACTCACGGGTATACATGTATATTTATTAGATTTGAATTTAAAAATACATATACATGAAGTAAAACATGAAAATAGGTAAAACAAGTATAAATGAAGGAATCATCAAAACTAGCCTATATATGTGCATATAGTGGGTACAATGAGCATGAAGTGCAAACATATATGAATCAATTTGTTCTCACTATTTGTACATGTATAAATACAAGTTTTGATAAAAACTACATTTAAACTATTATTTACCACATGAAGCACAAAACACATAAAACATGAACATGCTAAATGATATTATCAAATGAAAAACATGTAAATAAACTAGGAGTTTAGAAATAGTTAGCAAACCAAGGAATTACTCCAAATCTCCAAAACATGGTGGTTGTCCCACCAAAACTCCTTGATAGCGGTGCATCAAATGTATGTCCTTCTAGTCCATGCAACCACCACCAAGGCACCAAATCTCTCACGTCTTGTGAGAGCCCTCACCTACATCAAATACACACGGTGGGGGTTTTGGTACCCATTTTCTTTTGGGTCCTTGGGGGTTAGTCTTATAAGGAACCCAAATATTTTTATTAGCAAAATTTAAAGGATTTACTCTATCATAACAAAATTTTGCTAAATGGCCTTTGCGGCCACAATGTGTACACTTGTACACCTTAGTATGCTTATGTGTGTGAGTGTGATCATGTCGTGCAATATATGCATGATGAGAATGATGTGCATGGATATATGGAACTTGTTTCTTTTGAAACAAAGATTCCAACCTAGAATGATTAAATGCACAAGAGCTCAAGGTTGAGCTCAAACAATCCATTTTTATTTTTCAAAACATTAATCTCACTAGTAGGGCATGTAAAGCATGGTGAGATAAAGAATCATTTTTCTTTTCTTTTGAAAAATATTTTCTTTTTCTTTTTCAACAAATTTTCTTTTTAAAAGAGTTATTTTCTTGCAAAACAATTTCTTTTTGTTTTTCCACCAAAATAATTTCATTTTTCAAATTTGTGTTTCCTTCACAAAGATCATTCAATTTGAAAAACAAGGAAACATTTTATTTTTTCAAAAACTCATTCTCTTTTTCAATGCATGCAACCTTATTTTCTAATGAATCTTTTTCATTAAGCATGCAATCAAATTCTTTTTTCAAATTTTTATTATCTTTCTTAATCATGTCATATTTCTCAAGCAATAGTTGACAAAAAGATATGAGCTCATCATATGACATGTCATTATCATCATCTACCTCGGATTCGGTAGTTACCTCAAGGGGGTTATCCCCTGGACCATGTAGCACACATTGGAAGGGTCGCTTCCAACATCCGAGTCGCTCCCCGCATAGTATTGATTATTTTCGCCAAGGGAGATGATGATGTTCCATGCTACAAAAGCCGAATCAACATTAGAAACTCTAGATAAATAATCATTATTTAGGGTACTCTTCAAAGCATTTAGGGTTTTTGCATTAGCCTCACTATTCTTGCTATTATTAACATATGAATCATTAGTGGTAGCAAGATAAACATGAATGCCTAGGGCCTTGAGGTACAAAGACATCTTAACCTTCCAAATTTGAATGTTAAGAATGTCAAAGGTGGGTGGTGACATGAAATCCATGGTGTGTGCACAAAATATGTGATTAGCCTAAAAATGAGGATCTTTAACTCTAGGTTGTAAGACCCAAATCAGAGTACCAAGCTCTGATACCAATTGTAAATCACCTAGAGGGGGGTGAATAGGTGATGGCTAATCTAATGGTCACTAATGACAAATAATGCCAAATTAAAAAACTATTATGACCAAATAAAACTTATTACACTAAACACCACGTATAACACAAGAGTGTAGCCGAATTCCCCGTGAAGGGCTCTAAACTAACCCTCTAGATTCCCCTAGATAAGGGTTGAGGTGCCGCATTGGCTCTCTTGGTTAAATAAAGTGTTAGCAAACAATCCCAAGCAATATAACAATTAAGCACAAAGTATATCATGCATATAAAGATAAAGACAAGATATGTATGCAAGATATAACAAGGGACAAAGAGAGAGAGAGAAGTGAGCAATCGCAAACACAAGGGATTTGTTTCGAGGTTCGAGCACACTTGCTCTACATCCCCGCCTTCGACACACGAAGGATTTTCACTATAATCGATCCCACCGGATCACTCGGTGCCGCAACACCTACAAGCCCTCGGACTCTCTAGTCCCGTACACACCGCAAGCCCACCGGCTTGCCGAGGCCGCACCTCAAACACCGAGTTCCCACTAGAACCCGAAACACCGAGTCCCCACTAGGACCCGAAACAATGCGAACACACACGTCCGCCTCCTCAAAGTACAAAGTAAAACTTTGGTGATCACAACTCTTGATCACCTAAAATCCTCTCACAACAAATCCCCTATAGGTAGATATAGCAATGGATGGCTCAAGTGTTGTGTGAGAAAACAAGGAAAGAGATGGTGGAGGAAAAACTCAAGAAATCTCTTTTAACACTCTTGATAAAAACTCCCCCTTTTGATTGGAAGTATTAGCTCTCAATTTAGTGGAGAAAACTCTTTTAATGAAGTGGGAAAAACTGGCTCAAAGTCCACTAAAAATCTTATAGAAAAATAATGCCCAACCCCCAAATTTATAGGGATAGAAAAACTAGCCGTTGGGGTCTGTCAGACCTGTCGGTCGACCGTCCGGTCGACCGGCCAACGGTCATATTTCAGACCGTTGTGCCATCGGTCGATCGGTCGGTCGACCGAGGTCAGATACAGAGAGCACTGCTCTCTGTCTGGTCGACCGCCGGGTCGACCGGGGCCTTTCCAGAGAGTAGAGCTCTCTGGACGGTCGACTGGGTCGGTCGACCGCCACACCCTGCCAGAACTAGGCGTGCACGTCTGTGCACGTCGGTCGACCGCCCGGTCGACCGACTTCAGAACTCGGTCGACCGGTCGGTCGGCCGGCTGAAGCCTGGAAACACAGTGAAGGGGATTTAAAACTTGGTCTTTTAGCTCAAATAAAATCCCATAAAATACTGAAAAATCTACAAAAAATAGTTTTACCAATGTACTTTGTTAAACAAACATGCTTGCACAAAATCAAGGTATGTTACAAATAATTTGAACTATTTTTGTAACTTGAAAATTTTTGCTCAAAACAAAAACGGTATTTTTCCAAAATAGATTTTTTCAAACTTTACAAATACAAAACAAGATATTTAAACTCTTTTCAAGCATAGAGTGTATGGATATGATCCACTACACAAATATGGTGAAATATCTATGTTTTTGACATTAAGCACTAAATATGGTTTTGGTTAAAACATATAAACTTGAATACCAAAAACTAAAACGGTATTTTTCCAAAGTAAAAGTCTTTTCTAAACTAAAAATTCTTTTATGAAAAGACAACTAAATCAAGAGTGTGTGTGTATATGTACTTGAGCAATCCACCAACTATTCTATTCTTTACATTTTAACTAAAAACAAAATCTTCTAAAACAAACCTAGACACAAGTCTTCATGTTCTTGAAGTCTTCTTGAAGGCTTCTCATCTTCTTGACTTGGTCCAAACACGATCCAATAGCTCTTTGGATCAAACCGTGCAAGCTCCAAATCCTTTGTTGAAGCTCCACACTTACTAAGATCTTGATCATGAATCTGTCACTAATTAAACACAAGATCATTAGTACTATAACTACATGAGTTGATCATCATTAAAACTAGAGTGATGGGCCTTCAGGAAAACAACAGTGACTTTCCAAATCAACTTTGGTTCTCGGTTGTGTCCGTTTTGACCCTGGACATTCTTGGTTTCAGAGAATATCTTTAGGGAATAACACCTCCATAGAAATTCCAAAGAGCCGACCCAACTCTATACTCACATATGTGATCGTCCTATTAAGAGTAGTCTACTCTACTCCACTTATTTAGTAATAAGATATAGGCATCATTAAAAGCGTTAAGTTTATCCTTAATCCACTTGTAGAAAAGCACTTATGTGCACCTTAGGAATGGATTAGAGTCAAGCTCCCAAGTGCTTACTTGCTGAGTCAATCATAACTAGTTTTTCCTCTTGAACATAGTCCGTGGGATCTCCAGTCGCTAAGTGAGGTTTCCATTAAGCTGACTCGGTAAGGTTAGGCTTTTAGACCCATTCCCCTCGATGCGCAGTTTATACGCTCTCCACTTAAACCTTTAGTAAGTGGATCCGCTAAATTATCTTTTGACGAGACAAAGTCAATAGAGATATTCCATTGAGAGCAACTGCTTCACGGTATTATGTCTACGACGAATATGTCTAGACTTACCGTTGTATATAACATTTTGTGCTTCTGGGGTTGACATAGTCTCTTTAAATGTTTGAGGCTCGCTTTCATAGCGTATGCTATGAAATCTGGACAAAAAGATTTTGAGATTCTAGATCTCTGACTTCTTCTTGGTTCAATTTTCACATTAACAGTCGGTTCCTTGGGGCTTTCGTCCCTGAATGCCATCTCATGTGTTCTTTTCCCAGAAGTCTTATCTGTTTCCCGTTTATATGGAAAAATATCTTCAAAGAACACAGCATCTCTAGATTCGATAATCATGTTTACATGAATATCTGGTATTTCTGATTTATAAACTAGAAATCTGTAGGCACTACTATTCAAGGCATAACCTATGAATATGCAGTTCATAGTTTTTACTCTCAACTTAGTCTTTTTAGGTAATGGTGCTAGCACCTTTGCAGGCACCCCCACATTTTGAGATAATGGTAGGAAGGTGTCCTTCCATGCCATAACTCGAATGGTATAAGACCAAGTTTTTTGTGAGTACTCTGTTTAGAATATAATTTGCAGTTAACAGAGCTTCCCCTCACAAGTTCTGCGGAGCTCCAGAACTTACGAGCATGGAATTTACCATCTCCTTCAAAGTTCTGTTCTTCCGTTCAGCAATTCCATTTTGCTGATAAGTGTATGGTGCTGTAGTTTGATGGATTATACCAAAATTAGCACATAACTCACTAAAATCATTTGATTCATATTCTCCGCCTCTATCGGATTTTAGAATCTTGATTTTCTTGTTGAGTTGATTCTCACCTTCGGCTTTATATGTTATAAACATATTTATTGTCTCATCCTTACTGTTTAAAAGATACACATAAAAGTATCTTGTACAGTCATCAATAAAAGTAATAAAATACTTTTTACCGCCTCTAGTTGGCATAAACTTCAAGTCACACAGATCGCTATGAATTAACCCTAAAGGTTCTGTATTTCGATCTATTGAGTTAATGAATTTTTCCGCCAACTTGGCCTCAACACAAATCTCACACTTGCGAATTTCTTCCAAGTTGAGTTTAGGAATATATCCCAGATTAGACAAGTTCTTTAATGACTTGTTTTACATGCCCTAATCTAGCATGCCATAAAATAGGAGACTCAAGCAAATAAACAGAAGATTTTCCTTTATTTAAAGTTTTGGGTACAAATACACAGACTTTTATCTACCACTGCAACACTGGCTTTAAAAAGTCCATCAACAAGATAACCCTTTCCCACATACATCCCTCCCTTAATAGTACAAATTTATCTGATTCAAAAACCATTCTAAATCCTTTCTTACTAAGTATTGATCCAGAGATCAAATTCTTGCGGATGTCTGGAACATGAAGCACATCGTTAAGAGTAAGTTCTTTCCCTGATGTCCACTTCAGGATGACCTTGCCTTTTCCTTCAACCTTTGAGGCGGCTGAATTTCCCATGAATAGTTGCTCATTTTGCTCTAATTATTGATATTCTGAGAATAACAATTTCTCAGAGCAGATGTGCCGGGTAGCCCCAGTGTTTACCCACCAATCCTTATTATTGGTTGTCAGATTCACTTCTGACACCACAGCAGAAAGGCTTGGCGATTCATGGTTGGTCAAGTTCGCCTGTGGATGGCTCTTCTTGTTCTTTTTGAGACGGCTGCGACATTCATTCGCCTTATGCCCTTCTTTGTTGCAGATGTAGCAGGTTCCTTTGAAGCTCATGTTTTTGCCGTCTTGGGCCTTGCCTTTGTACCCCTGGGAAGTCTTCTTCTGCTTTAAGCCTTTGGAAGTAGACGCTTTCCCCTTTGAGTCTTCGATCACATTGCTTTTGCTTCGTACGAGTTCTTGCTGCTCCTTTTCTCGGACTTGCGGTTGTCCTCTTCGATACGAAGCCTCACAATGAGATCTTCCAATTTAGCTCCTTTCGCTTGTGCTTCAGGTAGTTCTTGAAATCTCTCCACGCAGGTGGGAGTTTCTCCACGATAGTTGCAACCTGAAAGGTTTCAGGTAGGATCATACTTTCGGCTTCTATCTCGTGCAAGATAAGTTGAAACTCTTGCACCTGACTGATTACAGTCTTGCTATCCACCATTTTATACTCCAGAAATCGTCCTACGACGAACTTCTTGGTATCAGCATCCTCAGTCTTGTATTTCTTGTCAAGACTGGCCCATAACTTTTTTGCCATTGTGATAGGACTGTAGACATTGTAAAGAGAGTCATCCAGTCCATTTAAAACATAATTTCGGCAAAGGAAGTCACCTTGTGTCCAAGCATCGACTGCAAGGACTGAGTCCCGATCAGTTCCGGGTTCTGGTGGATCTTCCTGCAGGAATTTGGCCAGATGAAGAGTGGTCAAGTAGAAGAGCATCTTCTGTTGTCATCTCTTGAATTCTGTGCCGTTAAATTTTCTGACTTCTCCGGCTTCAGGTTAGGAAGTGGAGTAGCATCAAAGCTTGGAGCTGCATGTTTGGTGCCTTGCATGTGCTATCTTGATTAGTCTCAGACATTTTCTGTAAGTTCAAGTAGAACAGAAGTAAGAAACTTCAATAATATAATTGTCTTAAGATTGTTGGGTTCTGCTTAACAGGAATCAATCTGACAACTATTCAAGATCACTGAAATATCAACAATCTAATGGCCAGGTCGGCAAATATCAGGTGGGAGGTTTTTCCGTTCAATAGAACGTTCCTTAATTTAAGAACCACCTTTCAATTTCCTTCCTTGGTTAAACACCAATTAGATTGAATCTAAATCAGTCTCGATATACTGTAAAGTATATCCCCTGTATAAAGAACTTAATTTACTTATACAGTATTTGGAGTGAGGTACGCTTAGAGCGAATCTCTTTAAGACAATTACGTCCCCCGCACCGGTGCTAACGGGATAATGGACGCTGGTCTCCCAAGATACAGCACTCCTTCACGGTATTTGGATAGCACTACCAAATCCCGTACGGTCGAACCGTAGTTAACCAGTACCTTCACAGGAACGTTGAAGCCTTTACTTTGGAGTAGCACCCACTGTTGAGGACGAAGGAAGGTTGAAGAATATTCTTCTTCAGAAGTCCCAGATTTAGACAACAATTCTATAAAAGAATCTGTTGAATTTTCTGAGCCCTCTTTCAGAACGAATTTTGCAGAATCTTCTTTGGAAGTCGCTTCGGAAACCGAGTTACGGATTTCCCACTTCTCGCTGGAAGTAGCTTCAGAACTCTACTGCCAGTTCAGAACTTGCTTCAGAACTCTGAGAGAAAGATATATATTTCTCGCTGTTGTTGGTGTGTCTGAGAAAGGGAAACCGGAGCGCTATTTTTAGCACTCCGGGAGGGGCATTATCGTCCGCTAATTCCAACAGTTGCAGCGGTTCGGACTGAACCGTCGCAACTGTTCGGTCCAACCGCCCAACCGCACAGACAGTTTTCAGACATCCGTTGGTGGGCGGTTCGGATCCGTGGAGCGGAGCGGGTTTGGTTCGGATAGCAGAGTAACCCATACCCTTTAGACCCGATTCAAAAAGAACCAGGCCAGGTAGGGAACCCGAACCCATGCCCGAGCCCGGCACCGGCGCCGCGCGCGAGCACGCATGTGCGAGCATAGTTCCCTCCCAATCGGGCGCGAAAACTCCAAGTACCCAAAGGGCACGCCCTTTGTTCTCAATTTTCTCTATTTATACACAACAAACTTCCATCCCATGGCCAATGTGGGACTAAATGCTTTTAGCTACCTTTAGTCCCATTTTGGCTTTGAATTAGGCAATCTTTGGACTTGAATATCTCATTCATTCGAAGTCGGAATTGAACATGTGAATATACCACGTTCATCCCCAATGGAAGGAGAACACACTCCAACCATCATCCAATTGATTCGATCAACGGATCTTGCCATAATTCAGCTCAAAGATTCACTTTTATATTCTTCAATTCCAACATATACTACAATGAAACTTCTAAATGAAGTTTCATCAGAAGCACAAATCTTAACCTACGCTATGTACTCAACCAGGAAAGAGAGTTTACAAAGTAAGGCTGAAGTGGATGATGCAGAATCGTAAAAGTTCTAGCAACAAGGAATCATTAAGTTCTTCTAGTATTTTTCCCATGGATTACGCATCATTTCATTACAACATTGCCTACTGATAAACTTTTTGGGTGGATTGGTGGACCCATCTTGCTTGCTTGTTCCACTGGTTCGGATGATGTTTTCCACATTTCTCCGTGAGGCATGTTATTGTTGAAGGGCAAACAGTAAACGGGGAAGCTCTGGGTAATCGCCAACTGTTTGATAAAACGATTGCCCGTGTAAGATAGCCTTACGCTTTACAACTTGTACTGGTAGCAAGAATTTTTTGAGGAGCTTCTGCTAGAGCTAGAAGAAGTGTTGAAGCACTTCCGAGGTGTCTTCCAAGAGCCATATTTCCTTGATTGATCCAATTGCGAGTAGCATGCGTATAAGCCTAAATGCACCCTTCCTTCAGAAGAATGAGAGAGAGAGAGAGAGAGAGAGAGAGAAGAGAGAGAGAGAGAGAATGAGAGAGATGTTGCAAGATTCCAGCTACTAGATTTAGTAGGTATGTTTTAATATTGGAGTCATGGTTAATCTTTGGAGTTCTGGTTGTATTTGAGATCGTAACTATAGTAGGATTTGTCTTGTGTATAAGGACAAGTCGAGCCCCTTTGCCTCGCCTATGGTGTTAGTAAGAAGAGAGATTGAGAGTTGACGCCTGTATATGGATCACAGGGCCAGAACAACAGAGTTGAAGCCCAGTTCCCCATCCCGCTGATTGATGATTTGTGTTGTGCGCGCAGACAATCACAACAACGAACCAATAGAGAATCCCTAGATCTCCAGCACAATGCAATCACAAGAGAAAAAACTCACAAATCACAAACACACAGTTTAACGAGGTTCGGCCAACGTGCCTACGTCCTCGGGGCAATCAATGGAGAGGTTTTACTATTAGAAGATGAATACAAGTTGCTCTAAGTCTCTTTGAATGCAAGAGAACTCAAGCAAATACAATTTTCGCAGAGATAGAAACCCTAGAAATTCTTTAGGCTTAAATACCTCATACAATGGATCAGCAGAAAAAACCCAGACCCGCGTGTCGGTCGACCGGGACGGTCGACCGACCTCCCAATTCTCCAATACCGGTCGACCGGGCCGGTCGACCGTACAAACCCGAGAGTTGGGGTTTGTCAGTCAAGGGCTTCCGGTCGACCGGGCCGGTCGACCGAACAAACCCGAGAGTTGGGGTTTGTCAGTCAGAGCCCTTCGGTCGACCGGGCCGGTCGACCGCTCCAACTCCTGTGCATGTTGTGCACGTCGGTCGACCGGACCGGTCGACCGACTTCTGTCTTTTTCTGCTGCTGCTGCTTTTCCTGCCCGCTGTTCCTTTGCCTTTCGTCGTAGATTCCTTAGCAATCTTCAACAGCACTGGCATGAATGCACCTCCTCTACTGTACTCTCTCCTCCAACAATTCTCCACCTCGGTGAAGATTTCCAAATCTGAGCCGAATTCCGACTCGATAGCGGCTGCACCAACCCGGTTGCCTACGTACCCCTTGCCCAAGGGATCAAGCCGTCCGTAGTTCACCCAAATGAGCTTCAGCAAGCTCATTTCACCTGAAGGACATGGAGCAAGTCTTTGCAGTGTGCAAACTTCACTCCCGTCACCACCTTTGTAAGCATATTGGCCGGATTCTCCGAAGTGTGAACTTTCAACAAGTCCATGTCACCTTCTTCTAGAACCTCCCGTACAAATGATACCTGACATCAATATGCTTCGTCCTTGCATGATAGACCTGGTTCCTTGCCAAGTAGATGGCACTCATGCTGTCACAGTTTATCTTCAAAATATCCTGTTCCACGCCCAGATCATCAAGTAATCCCTGAAGCCATATTGCCTCCTTCATGGCCTCTGTCAAAGCCATATATTCAGCCTCTGTGGTCGACAACGCGACGGTAGACTGAAGTGTGGAGCGCCAACTCACCGGTGCCTGTGAGAATGTGAAGACATATCCCGTCGTCGACCGGCGTTTGTCAAGATCACCTGCATAGTCTGAATCCACATAACCTATGCATTCCTGCTTTCTGGTGTTGTCCTTCTCAAATACCAGGCCTACATCAACAGTTCCCTTGATGTACCTCAGAATCCATTTCACAGCTTCCCAATGACCTTGTCCAGGATCATGCATGTATCGACTCACCATGGAGACTGCCTGTGAAATATCTGGCCTCGTACATACCATCGCATACATCAAGCTACCCACAACATTGGCATATGGAACATGAGACATATGCTCACGCTCTTGAACACTCCTTGGAGACATCTTCGCTGACAACTTGAAGTGCGGCGCCATTGGTGTACTAACAGTCTTAGTATCTTTCCCGATATTAAACCTCTGCAGTACCTTCTCCAGATAGCCCTTCTGAGTCAAGCTTATCCTGTTAGCATCCTGTTTCTTGTGATCTCCATGCCCAATACTTTTCTTGCTTCCCCCAGGTCCTTCATCTCGAACTCGGACGATAACGTCTTCTTCAGAGAATCAATAGCAGATCTTGACCTAGAAGCAATCAGCATATCATCTACATAGAGAAGTAGATAGATATACTCCCCTGATGGTAACTTGTTGTAGTACACACATGGATCAAAGTGGCTTCGTGTGTACTTCTTCTTTCTGATGAAGCTGTCAAATCGCTTGTACCACTGTCTAGGAGACTGCTTCAAACCGTACAGCGATTTCTTCAGCTTACATACCAACTCTTCTTTCCCTGCAGCTTTGTAACCTGTGGGCTGAGTCATGTAAATCTCCTCCTCAAGATCGCCGTGGAGAAAGGCGGTCTTGACATCAAGTTGTCAAGGTCCAACTCATTCTGCGCCACCAAAGCCATAGAATCCGAATAGACGATGTTTCACTACCGGAGAGAACACCTCGTTGTAGTCGATTCCTTCTCTCTGTGCGTAGCCTTTAGCCACCAGCCTTACCTTGTAACGCACTGTATCTTCCTGAAGAGATCCCTGCTTCTTAGCAAATACTCACTTGCACCCTATGGCCTTCTTCCCCTTTGGCAACTTGGTAAGTCCCATGTGTTGTTCTTGTAAAGAGATTTCATCTCTTCATCCATGGCCCCTTTCCATAACTCAGCTTCTGAACTGATTTCAGCTTCCCTGAAAGTAGATGGAATAGCCTCTTCAACAACTGGAAGTGCATATGCAACAACCATATCGGTGGTGAGCCAACCAGGTTTCCTAGTATTCCTCTTTGGTCTTCCAACAGCAGTGAGATCTGGAACAATATCCATGACTTGCTCCTGATCCTCTTCAACAACTTCAGTATCTTCTTCTGCAACTTGATCCCCTCCCTGTGTCACTTCAGGAATGATCTTCACAGACACTGAATCCTCTAGAGATGGTGGATCTGCATCACTCTCCACCTGCTGCAATAGCTCCTTGGTCTTGCTGGTCTCCACCTGCTGAGAGACCGTAGGCTTCATCAACGAAGCCTCATCAAATGTGACATCCCTGTTGATTATGAACTTGTTGTCCTGTTGGTCCCAAATCTTGAACCCCTTGGTTCCTCGCTTGAAGCCAATGAACACCCCTTTCTTTGCTCTCGGATCCAACTTGTCTTCTTTGACATGGTAGTAGGCTGGACATCCGAAGACCCGTAGCAAATCATAGTCCACAGCATCTTTTCCTGACCAAGCTTCTAGAGGAGTCTTCCCCCTATTGCAGATGACGGCAACCTGTTCACAAGATGGCATGCATGCCCCAAAGCTTCAGCCCAAAACTTCTTTGGCAGTCCTGCATTTGACAACATGCACCGAACCTTCTCTAGCAAAGTCCGGTTCATTCTTTCAGCCACCCCATTCTGTTGCGGAGTTTCCCTTACTATGAAGTGTCTCTCTATGCCCTCATCTAGACATAGCTGTAGGAACGGATCTGACTTATATTCTCCTCCGTTGTCAGAACGGAGGACCTTGACTTTCCTTCCCGTGCTTCTCTCCTGATTAGCCTTCCACTTCACAAACAATTCTAGGACTTCACTTTTGTGTCGCATAGTGTACACCCACATCGCCTAGAATAGTCATCAATGAACGACACAAAATAGTGGTTACCTCCAATTGATGCAGTCTTGGAAGGTCCCCATACATCCGTGTGAACATAATCAAGAATGCCTTCGGTGCAGTGTGAAGCTGTACCAAACTTCACCTTCGTCTTCTTGCCGATGATGCAATGTTCACACAGATCCAGTTTGCAGGTCTCTGCACCCTTCAGCAGCCCTTTCCTCACAAGAGCTTGCATCGATTTCTCCCCTGCATGTCCCAGCCTCATGTGCCATAGCCGGGTTAGATCTTCCTTCTGACTGGTAGAAGCTACCACCTGCCCTGTCACTGTACTACCCTTCAAGTAATACAAATTGTTCCGGCGGTCGGCCTTCAACACCACCATTGAGCCCTTTGTCATTTTAAGAACACCTTCTTTAATAGACACACTGAGCCCCAATGATTCCAAAGCACCCACAGAGATTAAATTCCTCTTCAGCTGAGGTACATATCTCACTTCTTTCAGCTCCCTCACCATCCCATCAAACATCCTGATCGGAATAGTGCCTACACCCCCATGATGCACGGATGATGTAGCACCCGTACCCAGGATACGTACTCAGATACGAGTCCTAAAATTTTTTCGACTATATTGCTCAATTTCCTTCCTGTATGTGTTTTTGAATTGTTATCACTTATATTTTTGGGTATCGGATCTGGATTCTCAGACCGAGAGTAAGCCCTGACCCGGACCGGGAACCCAATACTAGCCAGTAGCCCGATTGACTTTCTGGTAGTCTGATTTGACTGATTTTAGTTTCAGAGATTATTTTCTAATATTTAGATTTTTCATGATTTTCTGGAATTTTCTGAAATTTTTCTGCAAAATCTCCAAAACCGGTGTCAGTCGGTATCGCTGACTGATTCCCAGATTTTTTTTAGTTTTCAATTGAGTTTGAATTTTCAAAAACGGCTTTCACAGTACTTCTTAGAATTTCATTTTCTATCTAAATACTTTTTTTGAGATTTTTCTAAATTTATCAAAATTTGACCGATTCTGGTGTCGGCCGGTATTGCCTGAAGATTTCAGGATTTTTAATTTGAAAATTACATAGAATATCTCAAATCAGATTTCACTGTGTATCTTAGAATAATATTTTCTATTTTTGAGAATTTTTCGGTATGTTTCTGAAACAGTCAAATTTTTGACTTATTTAAATAATAATATTTTTACTGGCGATTTCTTTTCTGGCTTTTCCGTCCTCTACTCTCCTACTTTATGCTACAGAAATTTTTAATAAATAAAATAGATAATAATAAAAAAATTTTAAATACTTTATTTCTTTTAATTTCTTATTTTTCTCAATTTTCTTACTTTTATTTCATTTTCTTTTATTATTATTAATTCCTCCCCCTAATTACCGGCTTTATCCACGACCACCGCCGCCCGCAGCCCCCCGACAGCCATGGGCTGCCGCAGCCCTACACCCCCCCCACACCATTAATTCAACCCATTCCTCCCATCCTATTAAACTACTTCATCCTCCATTTTCAACATAAATCCAAAATCCAAAGAAAATCAACTTCATCTTCCTCCTCCAAATAACCCACTCACGCATCACTTCCACCGCCGCCTCCACCTTCACCACCACCACCTCCGGCCACCTCTAAACCCCCAATCAACTCCCCAACAACTCCTCTTCACAATACCATCTCATTCCACCACCAAGAGCCACCCACCACCTCCAATTTCTCCAAAACCCACCTCCATTACCACAACTCCATCTCCAAAATTCTCCATCACCACCAACAAATTCTCCATTCTAATCAACCCAACAACACCTCCTCCTCCTTCTCCAACTCCCCACAACTTCCAATCACCACCACAACCACCACAACCACCACCACCACCATCTTCCACCTCCATCAAAACCACCACCACCACATCAAAACACCACCCAACACCACTTCCGCCTCCCCCCAACCTCGCGCGCGCGCCCTGCTCGCCGCCGCGCCGGCCGGCCACCGCCGGCGGTGGGAGCCGACCACCCCCTCCCTCCTCTTCTTCTCTTTTCTTTTCTTTTCTTTCTTTCTTCTTTTCTTTCCTTAAATCCTTTCATTTCATTCTCTTTCTTCCCTAATATAAAAACACTTTTCCCTCACATTCCAATAATACCCCCACCATATTCCTAAAACTACTTTCCCATATTTACATCAATACCCTCCTCCTTTTAATTCCAAACAAATTCCAAAATAAACCATATTTTCTCTCTTTTTCCTACAATCTTCTCTCTCCTCTCTCTCTCCTCTCTCATTCCCTCTCTAATAATTTTTATAAATATTTATAAGTATATATTCTAATATATGTAATTACGGGCCAGTAGATTCTCGTGCGGGTCGCCGATTTTCTGGACTTTAACCGGTATTTTCGTCCCGGTTTCAGGCGAGTGCTTATTATTAATTTAAAAATAATTACCCTTGTGTTTATATCATGATATTGACATGTGAATATTTTAAATGCCTAATACTTGCCATGGTGATTTTAGTACATAAATGTCATGCTATATTTAATTCCGATAATTGTCAATATTAATTCCGATAATCACCATGCTATACTTAATTCCAATAATTGCCATGCTATATTTAATTCCGATAATTGTTATATTTAATTCCGATAATTGTCATGCTATATTTAATTCCAACAATTGTCATGCTATATTTAATTTCGATAATTATCATATTTAATTCTAAAATTTGCCATGCTATATTAATTCCGATAATTTTCATGCTATATATGATACCGGTATTTACCATGCTATAATTGACACCGATATTTGCCATGCTACACTTGACCCGTGACATCTGACACTGGCACACGGTATTTACACCGACATGTGGCATTTTACATTTGACATGATATTCATGACTGTGGCACTTGGTATTTACACCGGCACTCGATATATGGACCCGGTACTTGATATGACATACTTGACACCTGCATCTGACACTTGGTATATGATATGCCTTCATGTGGTACAAATACCTGGACTTGACATCTTGACCCTTGACCGGACATTACTACTCCTGATACCTGTATTTATATGGCGTATTCATGACTATTACTATTACGGGGACATGACATGATTATTATATTATTATTACCAGATATTTGGTGTTCCTGAACTCCTGTACTCCTGTATACTTGAACCCCTGAAATAGGGAGGCTCCTGACATTACCCCTGATATTATACTCCTGTTGACCCCCGTAATAGGATAACCATGGATAATGTCCATTTGTGAACACCCCGTGAATATCATTATTTGAGACTCTGTTATATTTAAACAACTTACACCGGGATGGGGAAATTGATGGGTATCGATATAGCTTCTGTGTTTATGGTGGCCATAAATATGTTGTACAACTTCCTGTAGGATTCGACCTGGTAGGCCACCAGGCGCTTCCGAGGGTGTACTGGCACCCCTACCCCCTTGCCTGCCTGTCCGGGTGCTATAATCCCCTAGGTATATCCTGTGGGGAACGGTGACACTTTATTCCTGTTCGGGCGTATATTAAGACCTTCGGGCATATAGTAAGTCCCGGTACCTAGCGGTACGTTTCGGCTCAGTACCGGATACTCCTGGACCGTTGTCCCGGGCATGCACGGGACCCATTCTAAACATGGTTCGTCGTTCCCCATCAATTTCCAATAACTAGTCTTGCTTGATTTGTATGCGGAAGTATATGGCACCGGTCATATACCGAAACATACAAATTGAACGAGTCTTAATAATAATAACTTGATAATTGACTTATGGCTACATGACTACTGTTACTTACCATTTAGGTACCCCATGCTTGCTAACTTGATTACATGACCTGCTACACATGCTTTATTTCATGATTCGCTATTCATTGTGATTATTCCATGTTTATTTATCTTGGTACATTATACTTGGCATGATGCACTTACTTTTATTTATATTTGCCACTTGGCTTCTTTATGCACTCGCTGGGTTGCCCACTAACAACCCTAGATTTGTATGTTCAGATTTGTCAGGTTGGACTGAGGTGGACCCATCAGCTGAGGATCAGGCCTACCTCGAGGAGCAGGCAGATCAGCAGTACTTCCGCCTAGTCTTTTCCGCTCACGAGATTCTCACTCTTCCAGCTCGTGAGTTTATCTTTTGTATTTCTGTACAGTCCTACTTTTGTAGTACCTGGTGATGTAATATTATGTCACAATTCGTGATAACTAAGTACTTGTACTGTTTTGGTATTGGAATGTATAATATCACGTATTTCCGCACTCTGATCCCTGTATTGTGATGTATTGATGCTTAGCGTACATACGGGATGGTTCCATCGCCCTGCGTATGTACGTCGCAGTGGCGTCTCCGTACCCGCCGGGATCGGGGCGCCACAGATGATCATCGCCCATGACGACCGAACATCCCTCCAACTTCTCAAGACTGGTAAACCAATCTCGATTAGGGCATACATGATATGTAGCACCTGTGTCCAGGATCCACTCGTTATCCCCCGAGTAGCCTACGACGGGAGCGGTCACTGAAAAGGAGAACACCGAAGAATCTGAATCTGAACCATCTGCCTGTGATTTACCACTTGCAGCCTTTGTCACTCTTGCCAGATTTGCCTCAGACTTTGATTCCTTCTTCTTCCCCTTGTACTTTGGACAGTCAACCTTCCAGTGCCCAATCTCTTTGCAGAACATGCACTGATTTTTCTTAAGATCCCTGAAGCCCGACCTAGACTTCAATCTTCCTCTCACCTCCTTGCCTTTCCTCGATGAATTCCTGCCTCTTACTTCCAAAGCCTCCGCTGATGAACTAGACCGACCAGAATGTCTCTCATTCTTCCTTGTCTCATAACTCATCAGTGCTGACGACACTTCATCATAAACTAAGGTTTGCCTTCCATTAATAAATGTCATAGTGAATGTCTCATACTCCTCCGGTGGGAGTGAGTTCAGGAGAATGACTGACTTGTCTTCCTCACTTACAGTGACATCCACATTTAGCAAGTCTGTAAGAAGCTTCGTATATCGGTTGATGTGCTCGTTTACTGTGCTTCCCCTCTGCATCCTGAACTGATACAGCTTACTCTTAAGTTGCAATCTAGACTCCACACTCTTTGTCAGGTACTTCTTCTCAAGAGTATTCCACAGTTTCTTCGCTGACGTCTCATGTTGTACAAGATATTTGATGTCTTGTGACAAGCATGAACGTATCAAGCCACATGCCGACCTGTTCATCTTCGCCCACTCTTCCTCAGTGGTAGTGATCTTGTTTCTCTCCAGTAGGAGCGTGTCCTCGAGGTTCTGTGCATTCAGTGCATCCATAACCTCACACCTCCACATCCCGAAATTATTAGTTCCATTGAACTTAACAACTTCAATTCTTGAGTGATTCATTATTTTAACGGAAGTAGTTTCTTCTGCCATTGAGGTCTTCTTTTGATTCTCTATTTATGCGGAAGAATAATCCAATTGAAAATAGATCTCTACTCAGATAAAAATGAGATTTTTACCTGCCTCTTGAAACCCTAGATCGAGTTTCTCACCGGATCTACTCCAAACACTGATTCAACAAGCCCTCCTTGCGTCCTCCTGAGATCGACACACGATCTCCTCGAACACCAATACCTCTGACCTGAGATCGACACACGATCTCCACCTGATCAGATCTGGAGCCCTTCGAATCCTCAGAATCCCAAGCGTAGCCTGATGCTCTGATACCACTTGTTGTGCGCGCAGACAATCACAACAACGAACCAATAGAGAATCCCTAGATCTCCAGCACAATGCAATCACAAGAGAAAAAACTCACAAATCACAAACACACAGTTTAACGAGGTTCGGCCAACGTGCTTACGTCCTCGGGGCAATCAATGGAGAGGTTTTACTATTAGGAAGATGAATACAAGTTGCTCTAAGTCTCTTTGAATGCAAGAGAACTCAAGCAAATACAATTTTCGCAGAGATAGAAACCCTAGAAATTCTTTAGGCTTAAATACCTCATACAACGGATCAGCAGAAAAAACCCAGAACCCGCGTGTCGGTCGACCGGGACCCGGTCGACCGACCTCCCAATTCTCCAATACCGGTCGACCGGGCCGGTCGACCGTACAAACCCGAGAGTTGGGGTTTGTCAGTCAAGGGCTTCCGGTCGACCGGGCCGGTCGACCGAACAAACCCGAGAGTTGGGGTTTGTCAGTCAGAGCCCTTCGGTCGACCGGGCCGGTCGACCGCTCCAACTCCTGTGCATGTTGTGCACGTCGGTCGACCGGACCGGTCGACCGACTTCTGTCTTTTTCTGCTGCTGCTGCTTTTTCCTGCCCGCTGTTCCTTTGCCTTTCGTCGTAGATTCCTTAGCAATCTTCAATAGCACCTGGCATGAATGCACCTCCTCTACTGTACTCTCTCCTCCAACAATTTGTTGTGGGGCATGCTAGTGCTTGGTTTGAGGGCGGAAGTGCGGAAAAAAACTTATTTCTCACTTTCTATTTTCGTTTGAAATCGGAAAAGAATTAAATGAGAAAACCCTTTTTTCATTTTTCTTTTTATATCCTTTTTTACACTATCATCTTCTCACTTGCCGCGTGTTACAGGTAATTTTATAATCATGTAAATCTCACTTGTAACAAGTTGTAACTTAATACAATTAATTTTGTCGTCATGTAAATCTCAGTTGCAGTCTAGTTATAGTTAAAAAAAATTTATAATTAATATTTATTTTAATATTATTTTACGGTGTTTGTGGTCAATTTTTTCACTTCACTTCTACATTACTAGCTAAACACTGGAAAATATAATATACCATTTCACTTACACTTCAAATGACCACAAAATAGTCACTTACAATCAAACATTGAAAATTTACTTGCACAAATCTCAATTTCCTATTTTTTTCTCATATTTTCCTCTCTATTTCTCACTAACACCTTTTTCTCTCACTTGCAGCAAACTAAACAGGCCCGCAAATGAAGTATTGTGTGTGATTTATTGGCCTTGGATGCTATTCTGTATGTAACGCCCTGATCCGGTAGGTACGGAGACATCACTGCGACGTATATACGCAGGTCAGAGATACCCTCACGTATATACACTAAGCATCAGTACATGCAAGAAACAGAGTGCGGAAGCACAGTGGTAATATACATTCCAACAGAAAAGTATAAGTACATGGTTATCACAGAGAGTGATACAATATTACAGCAATATTGCATCACCAAAAAAATACCAAAGTACAATACATGAAGAGATATACAAAGCTGAGAGATGCTCACGAGTAATAGGAGAGGTCTCGAGAACCAAACGGGAGAGGAACAGGGAGGAAGAGCTGCGGTGATGATCCAAGCTTCTGCTGCACTCTGAACGTCACGGAAGGATCCACCGCGCACTCTAATCATTTACAGCAAGGTCACCAAGATCCGGTCTCTAGGATCTGGACATGAGAATTTAGGGTTTTCAGACGCAACCTTGCGAGTACATATATAAAGCCAAATGGCGTGCATAATAGGTACACGTGTGCATGATCAAGTGATATGGTCCAAGTATGTAGGTACAAGTAATAACAAATAACATAAGGAAAATTAAAGGAACGACAGTAAATCATGCATATCGATGAATCTGAAACTGAAAACATGCATAGAAGGCAGTATAAAGAGCATATGTACATATAAACATGCGGTAAATAAGTTAAACATGTGATAAAAATAATTATGGACAAAACTAGTTGTACAAGCTCAGATTATGGATTCACGAGACAGCTACGTCAAGGGGATAATCCAAACAAGGAAACCCTCAGCTATATACCACATATCTCATATCGCCATCGTCTGAGTTTATACAACTTGAGTTGCCCTAAGAGTAACAGAACTATAGTGTGTCTGGAGTAATCATTATATGTCATAAAGTAAGGTGTCAATTCAGGAAATAACATTATAACTGGAATATAAAAGTGTTGGCTCAGAGGCCCTTCACTCTAGTTTTGATGATGATTAACTCATGTAGTTATAGTTTACTAATAATCTTATGATATTTAATTTCAGATATTTAATCAAGATATTAGTCGGTGATTAGCTTCAATAAAGATGTTTTGGAGCTTTCACATTGTGATTCAAGAGCTCGAGTGTCAAGTTCACATTTAGCACTCGGTTGGAGTCAAGCTCGGTGGATCACGTTTGGATCGAGTCGACTTGGAGACGGCGTTGGCTTGTTTTAGTATAGTTTGTTTAGATCTCATTGTAAAGATTAGATAGTGTTGATATGCTCAAGTTCACTACACACACATAAGTTTCATGTTTATTAGTTTTGGTTTTCGGTTTAACCGACCTTGGTTTTTAAGTCAAAAACATAGATATACTATATTTTATGTATATTGGATTCTATCCATATACATCATGCTTCAAAGTTGTTTCAATATTATATTTTATATTTACATGAGTTTTGGAGAAAATGGTTTTCCATTTCAAAAATCTAAGTTTCAGAAAATACGGTTTTTGGTTTTAAGGCAAAATTTCTATCTCACAAAAATGGCTCAAATAGTTTGAAATATGTGTTAAATTTTTATCACACATATTTGTATTTCAAAGATATAATAAGAACTGATTTTTGTGGTATTTATGTGATTTTATGAGATTTATTTGAAGTTAAAAAGTTGAGTTTTCATATCCTAAATTAGCTGGACTGGCTGTCTGCCGGTCGACCGAACCGGTCGACCGTAGCAGAAGTCGGTCAACCGGTGCGGACGACCGACGTGCACAAGCGTGCACGCCAGCTGGAGCTGGTGGACCGGTCGACCGGGTCGGTCGACCGTCCAGAGAGCTCTGCTTTCTGGAAATGGCTCCGGTCGATTGAGTCGGTCGACCGACAGAGAGCTCTGCTCTCTGTATCCAGTCCCGGTCGACCGGAAGGGCATTTCAGCCCTTTCCAGCTGCCAACGGGCAGATTTCATATGGGGCTATATATACCGCCATTTGAGTTGGTTTTTAATAAGTTTTCCAAGAGCAAAAATTCTCATTCTTTCTAGTGTTTATATACAAGTTTTCAAAAGAGTTTTTAAGCCAAAAGATTTTATTTTTATTTGTTTAAAGGGTTGAAAAAATCAAGAAAAAGAAAAGTCTTTGTGATTGTTTTTTGATCTTCATTTCTATTATATCCTAGAAGTTTTTTCAAGTATTTTCTTTGAGTTTTTTATTTTCAAACTCTTTATTTCTCACACTTGAGCTTATTTATCTATCATATCTATTAGGATCTATTTGTGGAAAAATTGGTTTATGGTTGAAAGAGACCACCAAGTTGTAAACCTTCCATCTTTGTGATATCCCTCTAGTGAGAGGTGATAGTATTGATATCCCTCTAATGAGAGGTGATTGTGGAAGTGGTGTTTCTATCCCTCTAGTGAGAGGTGGAGCTTGTGTTGGAATCCCTCAAGTGTGAGGTGATTGTGTTTGAGTGGCTTTGAGCTCTATCCCTCTAGTGAGAGGTTGATCATTGTTTTGGCTAAGTGCCTATCCCTCTAAGTGTAGAGGTGATTTATTTTGTGCCTTGCCTCTAGTGAGAGGTTGTATTGGTTGAGAGAGGTGTTGTGTACTCCCTAATTGTATTTGTCTCAAATCCTCAGTAGAGGTTCCCTGTGTGGAAAGTCCTGTGTGGACGAGTTAGTGAAAATCCTTCTGTGTGAAGGCGAGGACGTAGAGCTGTGTGCTCGAACATCGAAACATATCTCGGTGTTTGCGTTTGATCCACTTTCTTTAACTCTCTCTCTCTCTCTTACATCGTGCATTGATTCATATTGTTTTATATCATATACATGCTTGGTTTGTTTGTGTGCCATACTTGTGTTAACCAAGAGAGCTTCATATAGCACCTCAACTCTTATTCAGAGGAATCGAGAGGAGTTAGTTCAGAGCCCTTCACCGGGAATTCGGCTACACTCTTTGGTTACACTAAGTGTGTTGTAATAAGTTTTAAATTCCGCATTATTTGTCATAGATTAGCCTTATACCTATTCACCCCCCTCTAGGTGTACTTTCAATTGGTATCAGAGCCTACGCTCCTGATACTAGGTTTAACCACCTAGGAGTGAGATCTTGGTTAGCTAATCTAGATTTACATTTGCACACTTATATTGTTTACACTCATGGATTGCTTGACCCCTCTCATGTTTGATGTTTCCAACATTGACATGTGCAAATTTAGGATGAGTATGTATCTAAAAACCCTAAGCTTGCATATTTTCCTTGACGCTACCAAGAATTCCTATCTTGATAATAGCAAGCATATAGAGGCAATGCACAAGCCCTAACGGCACTTAGAATAACGCTTAACAAAGAATATTTGTGTTTAGTTTCTCATTGTGATTCCGCCTTTGCAGTGTGGAACACGTTGACTTCTCCCACGCTCCAAAAGACGAATCATGTGGAGATGGAATCTAGTGAGGATGGATCCGAATAATGTTGCTACATGGTCTAAGGGAATGACTCCCTTGAGGTATATTCAGAATCTCAACTAGATGGTTGTGCTAGTTCTTCAGGAGAAGATATTATTGATGCCGATGTATTAAATGAAGAACTTTCTATTGTTTGTGAAAATTATTAGAAAAATACAAAGTTTTGAAAAAGAAAACTTTTAAGTTAACTAAAGAAAATAAGGACTTGTCTTCAAAATTTGATATTGTTTTGCAAGAAAGAGATGAGATTTCTAATGAAAGAATTCATTGAAATCTAAACGTGATCTTGCCTAAATGAAAATAAGATTTTGAAAAGTAAAAATGATTGTGAAAATGTTTTAAAGAAAAATAAGGATTTAACTTTAAAACTTGATTTTGTCGTAAAAGAAAATGAATCTTTGAAAAACAAGATTATTTCTATTTCAAGGATTTGGATTTAGTTTCTAAGAAAAATATTTCTTTGAAAAATGATATGGATTCTCATGTTTGTCATGCTAATATAGCTTCACCTTCTAGCATATCTATTGCATGCACCTCTTCTTCCATGATTGAAAATGATATTTGTTTGTTAAAGAAGAGTGTGGACTGTTTGGGCTCCACTTTGAGCCATTGTGCCATGAAACACACACGGTTGGAATCCAAGTTTCGAAAGAAATAAGTTCCAAATATGCATGCACACAAATCACGGCATACACATGCTCCCCACGTTCATGCACACAACACTATGTATGCTCATGTGTACACATATACACATTGTGAACGTAAGGGCCACCTTACTAAGTTTTGTTATGATAGAGTACATGATGTAAATTTAGCAAATAAATTTATTTAGGTTAGGAAAGGAGCTAACCCCTATGGACCCAAAAGAGTATGGGTACCAAAGACCACTCCTATTTTATTTGATGTAGGTGTGGGCTCTCACATGATGTGAGAGTGATGGTGCCTTGAGGTGGATGTGTTCCGAGCTAAACGGAGACTATTTTGGATGCATCACTTTCAAGGGAGTTTGGTGGGAGGACCACCTTGGTTTGGAGATATAGAGATGTGCCTTCTTTGGTAACGATCTCTTACTCCTCTTTTATGTTTACATGCTTTTCATATCATTGATTTATAACATGTTTTGATTACTATGTTAAATGTCATGATAATTAGGCTTGTGATATACATAATTAGTATATGAGATATACTCATATTTATATGGATCATTATTTTTGTGTACTCACTTTAGTTTAACTATTGTGTATGTCCTAGCTCTGATAACATGTGCATTTACCTAATGATCACGTTGATTTTGTTTCTATGCTTCATGATTTGATTACATGTTTAGATGTTAGTTTTCATTAAAACTTGAGTATATACTTGTACAATTAGTGAGCCACAAATAAATTATTTTATGTTTGTGCCTAATTGTTCATTTGTACCCATTAGATGTACTAGCATAACCTAGTTTTGATGATTCATGCATTTTGACTTGTATTCCTATTTTTATGCATGTTTTCATGTTTGTGTTTAAACTTCATGTATATGTCTATTTTGTCTAAACTAATAGTTATACATATACATCCTTGAGCCACTTGCCTTCATGCATATATTTTTGTGGATTCGTTCATATTTAGATATGTATGTATACTCTAGTTTGTACAAAACATACATATGCCTTGAAGTTGTATTATTGAAAATTAATTTTAATGATTTTTGTGTCTTCATTATAAAGGAATTTCACATTGAGCTTATTGCCTATTTTCATGATTATGTTTTTCACATAACTCTTATACACTCACTTTAATTAATGTTTTCTCATGATTTTATTTTCATGAGTATGATATGTGTTTTATAGATTTTGAGTGTTGATGATCGTGTGACTTATTGTTTGTCATGGAATATATTCTTATTTTATTCCTTACTTGAAGGATTTCGTACTAGTTTTACAATTTTATCATATAACTAGTTGCGTATTCTTCATTTTGGTAGAGTTTTCAATTGTGCTAAAACTATTTTAAATCCTATTTTTGAAAACCCTACTCATTAAAGGGCGGTTGGTTGGGCGACCATGCCTTGTATGCATTATTGAAAATTTATTTAAACATGTGCATTGAAATGGGTGGTAGGGAGTATGCGTTATACACTTGATTTTCATTGTGTTTTAAATTGGTATCACAATTGATATTTATTTTGTATACTCATATTTGTTTCTATATATATATGCTTTAACTTCAAATAGTATCAATTTTGATTGGTATTTATATTTCATATATATGTGTTTTGATTGTGCTTACTATATCTTTATATCTTTGAGTACAAATTTGGTAATGCTAAGCTTGATTAGTCCTTAATGATAATTATTTTTAAATTGGTATCTTATACAAGCTTATGCATCATTTTTATTAGTATTTCATAAAGGGAGAGAAAATTCATGTTTTACCTTTCAATCGGTTTTGTTTACCATTGATATCTTACTCCCACTCTTTATGTTGAAAAATGATTGAAAAATAATATTGATTTTTTTAATTTGGTATCATACGCTCCTAATGAAAATTATTTTCAATTGGTATATGTTTCATTTTCAATATTGGTATCAAGAATCTTGAATGATAATATTCTCTATTTGGTATCTCTATTGCAAAATGTTTTTAGTGTTTAACAAAAAAGATTGGTTTATGTTTTTCAATTGGTATCAAAAGTGTAAAATATTTTCAATTGGTACTAATTTTTTACAATTGGTATCAAGATTACCTATATGTTTATATCTTTCAATTGATATCCAAATTTTTGTTGTTTTGTTTATTTTCAATTGATATAATAAATTTGTATCATGATGTTTTGATGTATACCTCCGTACTTAATATATATATCTTTCAATTGGTATCATTATGTTTTGATTTGTATTGCTTATATGTAAGGGAAGCTTAACATCTTCTCTATATATAGATTCATGTTGAGTGTATGTCATATTGAAGTGATTGACCTCTCTTTGGTATGTAGTACACGTGTGTAATAGGAGCTTCACATCTCCTTTTATACATTGCATATTTTATTTTATATGGTTAGGGTTTAGTCATCTCTTTTCATATAAATGTATGTATGCAGGGGGAGTTAACTTCACGTCTCTCCTCTTCATGAATGTATATAGCATATATATCTTTATTGTTTTTGATTTATGCAAGAGGGAGGAAAATATTATTTTTACCCTTTTATTGTTTGAACCCCTTTGTTGATGAATTGACAAAAAGGGGGAAAGATATTTTGGAGTTTGATATATGCATGTAATTTTGGAGTTTGATATATGCATGTATATGCATGTTTGTTTATATATATGTTTGTTTATATTAAGTTTATATGCATGTTTGTTTGAATTAGTTATCCTTTACCATTGGTATCAAAAGCATCTTTTGTTGGTATTGGTATCAAGAGCATCTTTTATTTGTTTTTATTGGTATCAAGAGTTTTTATTTGTATCAAGAGCAACATTGTTTTATTATTTTATTGGAATCAAGAGCTACATTTTTTTTAAGAAATTTTATTGGTATATAGAGCAACATTGCTTTTAAGAACATGTTTATTTTAAAATAGAGTCTTTATTGGTATTAAAGCAACATTATTTTAAGAACATATTTATTTTAAATTGGTATCAAAAGCATGTTTATTTCATTGGTATAAAAGATCATGTTTGTTTTATGCATGTTTATGCATATCTATATTGAGCATTCATTGCATGTTTATTGCTATGCATGAGTTAAGGGGGAGCTTCTTGGAAGCTTAACTTTAATCCATGCATATATAACTCCATGAGTTTTGTCATCATCAAATAGGGGGAGATTGTTGGCTCAGAGGCCCTTCACTCTAGTTTTGATGATGATTAACTCATGTAGTTATAGTTTACTAATAATCTTGTGATATTTAGTTTCAGATATTTGATCAAGATATTAGTAGGTGATTAGCTTCAACAAAGGTGTTTTGAAGCTTTCACATGGTGATTCAAGAGCTCGAGCGTCAAGTTCACATCTAACACTCTGTTGGAGTTAAGCTCGGTGGATCACGTTTGGATCAAGTCGACTTGGAGACGACGTTCTACAAGAAGACTTCAGTTTGTTTTAATATAGTTTGTTTAGACCTCATTGTAAATATTAGATAGTGTTGATATGCTCAAGTTCACTATACACGCACAAGTTTCATGTTTATTGGTTTTTTATTTCGGTTTAACCGATCTTGATATACTATATTTCATGTATATTGGATTCTATCCATATACATCATGCTTCAAAGTTGTTTCAATATCATATTTTTATATTTACATGAGTTTTGGAGAAAACGGTTCCATTTCAAAAATTCAAGTTTCGGAAAATACGGTTTTTAATTTAAGGCAAATTTTCTATCTCACAAAAATGGTTCAAATAGTTTGAAATATGTGTTGAATTTTTATCACACATATTTGTATTTCAAAGATATAATAAGAACTTATTTTTGTGGTATTTATGTGATTTTATGGGATTTATTTGAAGTTAAAAAGTCGAGTTTTCATATCCCAAATTAGATGGACTGGCTGTCTACTGGTCGACCGAACCGGTCGACCGTAGCAGGAGTCGGTCGACTGGTGCGGTCGACCGACGTGCACAAGCGTGCATGCCAGCTTGAGCTGGTGTGCCGGTCGATCGGGTCGGTTGACCGTCTAGAGAGCTCTGCTCTTTGGAAATGGCCCCGGTCGGTCGACCGGCATAGAGCTCTGCTCTCTGTATCCAGTCTCGGTCGACCAAGCCGGTCGACCGGTGGGCTCAATGGTCAAAAAATGACCGTTGGCCGGTCGACCGCCCGGTCGACCGGAAAGGCATTTCAGCCCTTTCCAGCTGCCAACGGGCAGATTTCATATGGGGCTATATATACCCCAATTTGAGTTGATTTTTAATAAGTTTTCTAGGAGTAAAAATTTTCATTCTTTCTAGTTTTTATATACAAGTTTTCAAAAGAGTTTTTAAGCCAAAAGATTTTATCTTTATTTGTTTAAAGGGTTGGAAAAATCAAGAAAAAGAAAAATTTTTGGGATTGTTTTTTGATCTTCATTTCTATTATATTCTAGAAGTTTTCTCAAGTATTTTCTTTGAGTTTTTGATTTCCAGACTCTTTGTTTTCTCACACTTGAGCTTATCTATCTATCCTATCTATTAGAATCTATTTTGTGGGAAAATGAGTTTGTGCTTGAAAGAGACCACCAAGTTGTAAACTTTCCTTCTTTGTGATATCCCTCAAGTGAGAGGTGATAGTATTGATATCCCTCTAGTGAGAGGTAATTGTGGAAGTGGTGTTTGTATCCCTCTAGTGAGAGGTGAAGATTGTGTTGGAATCCTCAAGTTTGAGGTGATTGTGTTTGAGTGGCTTTGAGCCCTATCCCTCTAGTGAGATGTTGATCATTATTTTGGCTAAGTGCCTATCCCTCTAAGTGTAGTGGTGATTTATTTTGTGCCTTGCCTCTAGTGAGAGGTTGTATTGGTTGAGAGAGAAGTTGTGTACTCCCTAATTGTATTTGCCTAAATCCTTAGTGGAGGTTCCCTGTGTGGGAAGTCCTGTGTGGAAGAGTTAGTGGAAATCCTTCTGTGTGAAGGCGGGGACGTAGAGCTGTGTACTCGAATCTCGAAACATATCTCAGTGTTTGCGTTTGATCTACTTTCTCTAACTCTCTCTCTTACATCGTGTATTGATTCATATTGTTCATATCATATACATGCTTGGTTTGTTTGTGTGTCATACTTGTGTTAACCAAGAGAGCTTCATATAGCACCTCAACTCTTATTCAGAGGAATCGAGAGGAGTTAGTTCAGAGCCCTTCATCGGGAATTCGGCTACACTCTTTGGTTACACTAAGTTTGTTGCAATTAAGTTTTAAATTTTGCATTATTTGTCATATATTAGCCTTGCACCGATTCACCCCCCTCTAGGTATACTTTCAAAAAGTGTTGCATTTTAATTTATCCAATAATAATAATCAGTACCGTTTGATATTACAATCGCCTCCTTACTAGCGCCTCACATCACCAATAGTCCATACTAGAGTTCGCACTCTGTAGAACTTATCCGGGTCTGATATGTGAGTACCAGGACCCGAACAAAGGAGAGACCAAATATCACTCGTTTCTTACCGTATTACTGTTTGGTTGTTTTATGTTATTCATCCGATTCATATACTTTTGTATGTGCTACCGGCACACATACATCCACTTATGGATAAGATGAGTTATTATTTAGAAACTGATAAATCTGATGACTCATATTTATAGTGGGTCCCGTCTCTGACCGGGACTAGCTCAGGAGTACAGGCTACTGCTTCTGGAGACTTATCATTACGCGCCCCATATGACACTTCAGATTCATGCTACTGCTTCCGGGGACTTATCATTAAGCGCCCCACACGACACTTCAGAAATATTACAATTATAAATATGACATCATACCGGTTTCCATCAGTTTCCCCCACCTCAGTGTAAGTTGAGTATTTTTATTATACATATATGAATTGCCCAAAGATAATATCCACAAGTGTATACAGTATAACCATGATTATCCAACTACGGGAATTAACAAGAGTATAATATCAAAAGTATAATATCAGGAGTCACCTTTTTTCAGGGGTTCAGGAATACAGGAGTTCAGGAATACAGTAGTTCAGGAGTTCTGGAGTATAGGAGTTCAGGAGTACCAAATATCTGGTTACAGTATAATAATCATGTCAAGTCCCCGTAAAAGTAATAGTCATGAATATGCAATATAATACAGATGTCACAATATCAGGTCAAGTATACCAATACCGGGTGATAGCATGTCAAGTGTCAAGTGTTATTATATCAGGTGTCAGGTAGCAGGCGATAAGTATAGCATGGCAAGTACCGGTTGTTTTCCATTATGTTTGCAAAGGGGAAAACTTACAATAAAAAGTTGAGGAGCTAAATTACAAGTATTCTTAAAAAGATTACAAGTAGATCTCCTCAGAGATTCTGGAGAAGTGTGCCGATAGGAGTCTAGTCAGCGCGCGACCACTTTGTCCCTTTGACGATGCGAGCGATGAGATTCCCTTCTCGCCTGGTTCGGGGAATCAGAGAATAGAAGGTTGATAGAACCCTCTTGCTGCTTCTCAAAATCGCCTTCAATTAGGAATTCCTTCTCGCCTGGTTCCGGAGATTCCTTGAGAAGAAGGACGATGATAGGGTACCAACACCCTGGATAGAGAAAGCAATTCTCTAAAAGGTCTCTGAATTCGAGAGCGCACGGTGCTTATGAAGAAGCCCGATCTTTGAGAAGACGCCAATCTCGCTGATGATCAATCGATGATCATCCTTGATCTCCTCCGATCCTCCTCCCTTGTGCCCCTGACGGGCTATTTATAGGGAGAGCAAGGGTATAATCGTCCCCTTGAAGATATGGAAACAGATTGAACCTAATCTGTTTGAATCTGGAAAGTAGCCTTGCTGCGAGGCTAGGATAGCTTCTGCGGAGCTAGAATTGGCAGGTCGGTTGATCTGTTTTGATCCTTTCCATATTGTTGGGAGATTCTCCTTGATCCTCTTACTCGTTTCAAGAGAGTCCAGAGATAGCGGCAATCACCTGCCATATTTGAATCCTAATTGGATTTGATCAGATTGGATCCGATCTCATCAGGAGATTTGATTGGTCAAAGGTTGACCATAGTAGACCAATAATGGAGCTGCCCGCTTTGAAGCTCATAGCGGAGCTAGAGGCAACTCTTGGCGAGGTCCTGAAAAGAGGCTTTTAGGCGAAGCTGTCAATTAGCTTCCTGGCGATGCTCTGGATGATGCTAGCCTCTCAAACGAGGCTATCTCCTTGGGCTAATGTAATGCTAAATACTAGCATTTTAGACCTGCTGAGATCTGTTTAGAAACAATCCGGGTTCACTGTTCTGCTTGTTGGATCAGTGGGGTCCGAGCTGCTTCCTTGTCCCTTGGAGGTGGGTGGAAACTGATCTTCAGCTTGTCTGTCCCTTGTCTTTTGTAAATGTCAACAAGTTTAGACATCGTTCGGACCAATGAGAATCTTGTCTTTTTTAAGTGTCAACAAGACCCCCTTCAAAGTTTTCGAGAGTCTGCAATAGCTCAGACTCCGAAACACTTTGAACTGCTGTGATAGTATGTGGAGTATGAACGTCGCCATGATGGTTGAGTTCAGCTTTGCCTTCAATCCTGCTTTGGGATGAATTCGCCGAAGAATTGCACTGGTTCGCGAGTAGCTTCGCGTCGGGGTAGCTCCGCATTTGGGCTTCCAAGAAATAAGTTCGCTTTGGAACTCTTGTTACCTTTTCAAAGCCAACTGCCGTGGGGCGGTTACGAGGAGGATCATTCCTTCTTTCGCGCCAATCGAGGGAGATATTCTCCGGTCGCACCTTACCAAAGGAGGATATTCCCTTTATTCAAGGCGCCATAAGTGCCTTTTATGAGGAAGACGTTTTCTCCCTTTGCACGGTTCCAAGGGAAACCGTCCCTTCCATCAAGGCGCAATAAATGCCTTGAATGCGCTCGTGCTTCCACGCTTGGGGTGGTCGCACTCAGGCCATGGGGTCTATAAATAGGACACTTGAGGTCCTCTGAAGAGAAATGTTTTGCCTTTCTTCTTCTCTTCTCTTGGTTGAGAGAGATACTCAGATCTCTGAATTAGTGGGAAAGCCCACTCTGGTTGTCCATCCGGCCAAGGACCAGTAAGTCTTGATCGTTCAACGACTTCACCGATTTTTAGGGAATTCATCTCCCTTAGTTTAGCTTTGACAGCTGCTTTAGGGATTAACTTCCCTCGATCTTCATCTTGCAATTGGCTGCTGCAGAGAAGGATCTCATCATGGCTTTCTGTGAAGCCATCGTCTTGATTTGATTAGAGAGACCATTGCTTGTTTAGTCCGCTGCGTAGGCAGGACTTGGGACTTGGCCTCTTCAATAGTTGAGCCAGTCTTGCCATATCGGTGAATGTTGAGACTGTTACTCACAAGATCAGTCTGACTTTGCCGTATAGGTGAAGCTAGGACTTGGCGTTTGCTGAGCCAGCCCATAGTTGCTGTGCAGGCGGAGCTTGTCATCTGCTGAAGTCGGATTGCTTTTGCCGCCCAAGAATCTGACTTAATATCTTTGCAGCTCTTTCTGTGCTTGACTGCTAACTTGCTCCAATTTGCCTTGCAGTGAGCTATGCTTGCCAGTCTGGTAACTTGATGGAAGAAACCATAAAATTGCCTTATGCTTCCCCGGTTGAAGCTTTACTTTTAAGCAGGAGGAACAATTCGGGGCAGCGAATGCGCGTCCCAGGGGCTGTTGGCAGCCTCTTATCCGAGATGATTCGTTCTGAGGTGAGGCTGGCCGCCGCCTTTATCGGAGAGGATCCGCTTCAAGATAATGGGCGTCGCCTGTGGGATCGCCGGCATCATTGCCGACTTTCAACTTTGGTGGCTTTTGGGGGCGATCCACTTCAGGAAAGCGGATATCGCGCCTGTTAGATCACTGGTATCACTGCCAATTCCCATTATATGTGATCTATCGTGTTGGCGGCGATAGGTTTTTATTGCCAGGCTTCAACAAAAATGGCCTGGCAAGATCTGCCATTTTGTGGAGAAAAATGACCGTGTCCTTGTGGCACCACTGATTACAGTCTTATGCAGGAGGAGGGCCCTTCCTGTCCCGTTGGTCTGGCCTGGGAGCAGATAAAACCGCTTGTATGCCTTTTATGCAAATGACCTTATTAGGCAACTTGGTGTGTTATATGAAACACAGCTTTGATGTAATATCAAATGTACCCTTACTTTTGAATCAATGAAAGTTCATCGTCTGATCATCTGATTTTTGCTTACTTTCATTGGGAGTTCAGCCATTGCTGGGCTGGACTGTGTGCGGAGCTAAGGACATAGCACCTTTTTAGAGGGCTAAGGTAAGCCTCTCAGCGAAGCTTTTAAAAGATTGTGCGAAGTCCGCACTTTTGCACCAGTAGAGTTAACTCTTAGTAGAGTTAAACCGGCGCTTCTCGGGAAGGCGCTTCGGGCGCTATTTCAAATTAATTCGAAACGGCAGCATGGGCCTTTTTTCGAGGCCTCATTTCAGGCGCTGATTGGCCTATAAAAGCCCGATCGGGCTGAATATGGAAAGGTCTCTCTTTTTTCAGAGAACTTTCTATCTCTTCCTCTTCTTCTTCCCTTTCATTCAGAGATCTTTGAGGACTCTAGCAGCTCTTCAATGGCGCCCAAAAGACGAGCGGGAAAAGAAGTGGCGACTTCTGCGGCGGAGGGCCTTCCTCCTTCGGTCATCGAGCGACCAGTCACTGGTAAGGAATTTTTCTCCCAGATTAGAGATGGTGGTCTTCCTCCTTTGGAGTCGGTATCTGGCCATTAGGACGATCGAATATGATCTGTCCTCATCAGGGAACTCGTTTCCCTTAACTTCCCTACTTTCCTTGCACCAGGGAAGTAAGAACTGAACAGTTCTTCTTTTAGGCTTCCATAGGAAGCCATTGCTCGAGCAATCCCCATCCTGTTGAGGAATAGGATATGGGTCGTGTTCCTTCAGTCGTGGCCACGAAGGACGACCGTTGACCATGATGTCCTTTTGATGACGTCAGCCCTTAGGGTTATGCCACTTCCTGCTTTAAGCGAAGTCGGCGCTTTGGATATTTTCTGCAAAGATGCAGTCTTATCCATGAAGCGAAGCTTTTTCAAAGCTATCGCCTTGCAGGCCCTGCTTGCTGGGCGAGGCTATGCCTTAGCAAATTTTTATGTTTTCGCATCCACTTGATTGGTGAACTAATCATAGTTCATTTCTGTTTTTGTAGTACATTACGCCTCCGGCCTCCAGAACAGTCTGTTCGGTCTAACCAGTCGAGCAGGCGGAAACATCAGCTTGCAGTTCTATGGGCAGGCTTCATTGTTCAGCGAGCCGAGCTCCCTTGTACGGGATACGCTCATCCAGGACGGTCGTCCGCAGGCCATGCGGAGCATCTTGACTACGGCTCCGCTTGAAGATATCGACCGTCAGGCTTACAGAAAGCCTGACTTCATGTTCGGGGATGCTGCACCTGATCCCGATCGTTAGCTGCAGGCCGGTGAAGGCCAGTGGATCTTCTAGTCGGACGGCGAGAGATTCTATCTCCCGTCCACTAAGCGGCATTTTGCTTTGTCTTCCTTCGCGAGCGTGACTCAGGCTCGGAAGATGGCGTGGGGCGTGAGCCTAAATGCCGAGTCTGTGAGTGTCGGGAGGTTGACATTCCAGTCCGGCTATTCGAGGGCGGGCCATCCTCGTAGCATAATGGGGCTATACCCTGGGAAGGTATCGCGGGACCTTCCAGTAGGAGAGAACCCAGCTGCGGCGCCGACCTTTGGCACTCAGTTCTGCGAAGTTGACGGGAACTACCCTGCCACCGATTTCAGGACTCCCGGTTGGGTCCACCCTCCTAGGTCGTGGTGGGCGGAATTGACCAACTATATCCTCACTCATTTTGAGGGGGACTTAGAGAGGTTACACCTCCATGAGGCCGTCAGGGCGACCTGCTACGGCATTGAGATGAAGGTGGCGTGCTTCTACGCCATCCTTGAGTTGTACTGCCCGGCCTCGGGGACTTTCTTCACCCCGGTTGGTGAGTTGGGCATGGCCCTGCACGAGATGCGGGAGATCTCTGCTTTGCCCTTCGGGTCTCTTCCATACGAAGAGTACTTTCCCTGTGAGGCGGAGTTGGCTATTCTGGAGAAGCAGGAGCCTGCTCTGCTCGAGACATATCGGGAGTTGATGTGCCACTTGCATATCTGTTCCAGCATCCACGGAGGTGGCAAGGGTAGCTCGAAGAGCTTGAAGAGCTGGGGGAACTACTTGTTCCCGGATATGACTAGTGCGCCTGAGACAGCTCATTGCGGAGTTGCTGAAGAAGGCATCTTGGCAAGGATGGAGGTGCATGCTGAAAAGGACATCGTCGTGGCAGAAGATGATGGTCCTTTCGGGAAGGGTGATGTTCTTCGGAGCTTTCACCATCAGGCCCGTCGGCCTATGTCTCGCAAGGCGTTGCTGGCCGGCTTCTTAACCATCTGGTTAAAGAAGTGTGTCGTGCCTTCTTCTTCGGGTGACATCGTCCACCCGAATGTGCTGCTGCCTGCCGTCCGCTTGGTCCATGGCCACCGTCTGGGTCTTCTCCCGGCCATGGTGTGTTGTATTCAGAGGGGTCTTCGTGCACTGACGGAGGCTTTCTGCAGGCCAATGGCGTCAAGGCGAGGGAAGGGTGCCGTCCTGCCTTGTGACGGACCCAATCCTAGGGTAGGTTTACCGTACACCTACTTGATGGCGTGGTTCGCCTTGCACTGCCCCAGTTTGATTGGAGCTGGGGAAGACCCTCCGCAGGGTGTTCAAACGGCGCTTCTCCGTCGCTTTGAAGGCCGTTCGTGGCAGAAAACTTATGTGGCCGAGGCCCGTAAGTTAGTGCGTCGTTATGACGCTTATAGCCTGTTCCGTTGTTTTCCTCGCCTGCGGGGTGCAGGATACAACGAGGAATTCCATGATGTGGAGTCAGGTCGGTCTCCCATGAGTCGGGGTGTTTACGAGTGGCTGGTCTGTATCCGGCCCTCGCATTTACTGTACAGGAGTGGGGATACCTGCTACCTGGAGCCCTACGTCACGAGCCGGTTTGCCCGCCAATTTGGGTATGACCAGTTGTATGTGGGCAACCCCAATCCGGACCTGGCTTTCATGGGGAGCCTCATTGATGGGGCTCGTGCTTGGCGGTTCTTTACCGCGGATGACACTGGAGCGTGGCTACGCACGCCGCTGAGGGATCCCGGCCTTTGGACGACCCTGTGTTTCTGCCAATGGTATGCAGCTTCGAACTCTACACCTGCTGGGTTTAATGCCAACCGTTCGGGTGTGAAGTTAATTTCTCATCGAATGAGGCAGAAAGCTTCTAATAAGATGGAGGGCAAACGAGTCCGTGTTCCTGGCATAGAGGAGTTCATCGCTGTAGATGACAGTAGGGCTTCTGATGCAGGGAGCCCTCGCTTTGAGGTAGGGACGAGGGCTGATGCCCATGAAGCTGATACTCGTGAAGCCGGGTCTGGTGTAGTGGGGACAGCTCCCTCACAACATGTGGAAGAAGTGGAAGAAGAGGACTCTGATGTCCACTTCAAAAGGAAGCGTGGGAGTGGATCCCGTAGGAAGTCGTCGGCGAAGAGGCCCCGTCGCCAGACTCCTACCATCGTGGTAGAGGGTGAGCCCTCTGCGGCGCCTCATCCTGCTGCTCCATTAGGGGTTGAGCCGTCGGTTGCTGAACCGACAACTGGTAAGATTGCATGATGCGCCTTTGATGTGTTCTAGATGACTCACCGTCTGCCTTGTTGTTGCAGGAGCTGAGGAGCTTGGGGAGCAAGGGGACCAGTATGATCCTCTATTCGCTTATGAAACTGCAGCTGGTTCCTTTGCTCGCTCGGAGGAGTCTGGAGGTGATGCGGCCGACATTGGCCTCACGGGTGCCGGGACTTCTAAAGGAAGTCCTATGGCATCCGGCTCTATCGGGTGGTCTGCGGAGGAATCGGCGAGCAGGCCGGCTATCCGCGTTGATTCTGGCAAGAACTTCACGATGGAACCGCTAGAGACTGATGAGGCTGACGAAGTAACATCAGCCTTTGGTAAAATGACGACCTTTTGATCTCCTCTTGTTTACTGCATCTGCTTTCTGACCATGGCTTTGTTGCAGGTGTTCGGCCTCAAGATGCGTCGGCTTTGAACGAGCCGGAGACTTCCCCTGGAAGGTCAGAGGGTGGGTTGAGTGCTTCGTCCACGACGGATGTTGCCATTTGGACGTGTTGTATGGCGACTTGCCTTCTTATCAGCCCACGTCAGCTGAAAGGCGAGAGGCTGAAGGGGCGGCAGTCCCGGAGGTATCCTCACTCCCAATCACATCAACGAGTGAGGTGCCGGCAATTTTGCCCAGTGCGGGGCTGAGGGTGATCGTGGACCCTAGTTCCCCGACTTTGATTGTCGAGCCTGCTGCTCAGGAGGTGGTTGCCAGTCCTACCTCCGCGGTGGCTGGCGTGCTGGTGTCGCTGAGGACTCCGCCGAGGTCACCTTTGGCTTCCCCTGCTGCTGTCGATGTTCCCGCTTCTTCTTCTGCGGCGGTGTCGACTGGGATGGTAGATTGCTCCGAGGTTGTCTCAAGGGTTGATGAAGCTGAGAATGACTTCATCGGTAATCTGGTTGACAGCTTCTATAACAGTTTGGAGCAGACTATCGGTCTAGTCTTGAAGGGCTCGCCTGTGCCATTCTCGAAGCTGAAGATGGTCCTCTCCCGTGGCATTGAGTGTATCCGGGACTTTGAGGGGTACCATCAAGCTGCTGCTCTAGAGCTCTTGGTAGATGAACTTGAGAAGGACG
Organism: Agave tequilana; assembly: GCA_038442645.1. Lineage (NCBI taxonomy): Eukaryota > Viridiplantae > Streptophyta > Magnoliopsida > Asparagales > Asparagaceae > Agave > Agave tequilana. Next base: position 45,363 of record JAVJIF010023703.1, read on the forward strand.
TGGAGGAATGGCGCCATATCCATCGTTCAGACGCAGCGTCTCTGGCTGATGAACGGCTCACACGTCTTGTTGCCCAAAGGCGCGAGGCTCAGCTCGCCGCTCAAGAGGCTGCTGAGGCTATCTCCTCTGACTTGAAGTCCTTGGAGACAGAGGAAGCAGAGGTTGGGAGTGCAATTGACGCTTCCAACTGTGCTCTTCTTGATGCCGAAGATAAGGTTAAGAGGGCTGAAGAGATGATCCGGAAGGCAAATCTCCTCTTATCCAAGGCTACACAGATGCGTCATGAAGAGGCTGCGCAGCTTGAGCAGCTCAGGGCTCGGAGTGAGGAACTGACGCGGCAGAAGTCGTCACAGAGGGCGACTTTGGCGGAGGTCGAGGCTCGTCTGGCTCAGGCGGTGGGCTTCGATGAGGCCGAGCTGAGATCACAGGCGCTGGCCCAGGCTGCTGGTGACAGGAGAACGAGGCTAGCTTCGCTCGGGATCGGATTCGATCTTACCATAGACGCCTGTAGGCCATTGTATATGCTCCTCCATGTTTCCATCTTTTTGGCTTTAATAGAAATTTTTTTTTCTTTGTCGTCTTTGTTTGTTTGGATAATGAGGCATGGCTGTCTGTTGGTTCAGAGGTCGCAATGACATAACCGAATGAGACGTTGCCAGTCTCGAGGTCAGCCCTTTGCAGGGCTAAAAGGGGAGATACTTGCCTTTTGTAAATGTCAGCAAGCATCGAGATTGAGACTTAGCTGTCTGCTGGTTCAGAGGTCGCAATGACGTAACCAATTGAGACGCCGCTAAGCTCGACGGTAGATGAAACTTGGCTATCTGCCAGTTCAGAGGTCGCAATGACATAACTGGTTGAGAAGCCACCAAGCTTCAAAATAGGTGATACTTGTCTTTTGTAGATGTCGACAAATATCGAGACCTGTCTTTTGTAAATGTCAACAGGGCTCAAGATTGAGACTTAGATGTCTGCTGGTTCAGAGGTCGCAATGACATAACCAATTGAGACGTCACTAAGCTCAATGGTAGATGAGACTTGGCTATCTGCCAGTTCAGAGGTCGCAATGACATAACTGGTTGAGAAGCCACCAAACTTCAAAATAGGTGATACTTGTCTTTTGTAGATGTCAACAAGTATCGAGACCTGTCTTTTGTAAATGTCAACAGGGCTCAAGATTGAGACTTAGATGTCTGCTGGTTCAGAGGTTGCAATGACATAACCAATTGAGACGCCACTAAGCTCAATGGTAGATGAGACTTGGCTATCTGCCAGTTCAGAGGTCGCAATGACATAACTGGTTGAGAAGCCACCAAGCTTCAAAATAGGTGATACTTGTCTTTTGTAGATGTCAACAAGTATCGAGACCTGTCTTTTGTAAATGTCAACAGGGCTCAAGATTGAGACTTAGATGTCTGCTGGTTCAGAGGTCGCAATGACATAACCAATTGAGACGCCACTAAGCTCAATGGTAGATGAAACTTGGCTATCTGCCAGTTCAGAGGTCGCAATGACATAACTGGTTGAGAAGCCACCAAGCTTCAAAATAGGTGATGAGGTCTCGTTTTCACGAGGGAACCACTGTCATAGGTTTAATGTTAACATAACAGTGAGATATATGTGGTCCTACCATTCTATGGATGAGAATTGGTAGGTGATTTTGGAGGTCTCGTTCTCACGAGGAGGAATGAGGGAACTGCTGTCATAGGTTTAATGTTAACGTAACAGCGGAATATGTGGTCCTACCATTCTATGGATGAGAATTGGTAAGTGATTTTGGAGGGCGAATCAAATGGGAGCAGGTCCCTTAGGATTTTTAGCAAACCCCCAGCTATCAACAGGTTTGATATGCTTGGAGAAAGAGAGAGGCTCTCTTTGTGCGCATTCCGGACGCGCGGATCTCGATCAGAGGTGTAATGTTAACTTGATCGAGAGCAAGATCCTCGATTAAGGATAATACTTTTTTAAGAATTTGCCATTGATCGGCATCATGAGTAGGTCGCCACCTGCATTCATAAGGCGGTATGCCCCGTTTGAATAGACTGTTTCTATTACAAACGGTCCTTCCCATTTAGGCTGAAATTTGCCTTTGGTCTTGTGCGTCATGATCATCGGTCGTCTGACGGCTAAGACCAGGTCCCCTTTCTGGAAGACTCTCTGCTTGACCTTCTTATTGAAGGCTTTTGACATCCGAGCCTGATATAGCTCGATGTGTTGCTGAGCTTGTAGCCGCTTCTCGTCTAGGGCTTCGAGCTCTTGAAGACGCAGGTGATCATTGTCTTCTGATGTCATCTTAGTAGTCAAGGCTACCCGCAATGATGGCACCTGGATTTCCAATGGGATAACTGCTTCGCACCCATATACCAGGGAAAAAGGCGTATTGCCTGTCGGTGTCCGAACTGTGGTCCGGTAAGCCCAGAGACATTCACCCAGCTTTTCGTCCCAATCTCGCTTATTCGAGGAGACGAACTTCTTGAGCAGCTTGATGATCGTCTTGTTAAATGCCTCTGCCAAGCCATTGGCGGCAGGATTGTAGGCGGTTGAAGCCACATTCTGAATTCGGTATTTATCGCAGAACCGATAGAACCCTTGGCTTACGAATTGGGGACCATTGTCATGGATGATCCGCCTGGGGACACCAAATCGATGGATGACATGGTGTTTGATGAAGCTAACCAGATTGGAGGTTTTAACTTCGGCCAACGGTATGGCCTCTGCCCATTTTGAGAAGTAATTGGTTATTGCCAGGATAAACCGGTGACCTCTTGCCGAAGAGAGACTGATTGGCCCTACGACATCGATTCCCCATGCTTCAAATGGCCATGAAGCAACAGTAGGGTGGAGCAACTCTGAAGGTTGGTGTATGAAGTCTGCATGGACCTGGCACGCCTTACACCTTCGTGCATATTGGGTGGCATCGGCTATCATAGTTGGCCAATAATATCCCAGCCTATGCAACCTGTCTTTAAGCTTTGGACCCGGCTGATGAGCTCCACAAGTGTCGTCGTACGCTTCTTTGATTACTTCCTGTGCCTCTGAATGGGAAAGGCAACGGAGGAGGATACCATCATATGAACGACGGTAGAGTGTCTTCAAAGTGGGATCATAGTAGAAACGGAGCGACCTTCGTCTGACGGACGCCGCTTCTTTGGGATCGTCTGGAAGCAGAGCATAGTCAATGAGAGGGAAGCGCCAATCCCTCGGCTCAAGATCCACGGAGATATTATGGACCTCTTGGATCCTTAGCATATGCTTGGAGCATACGAGATGCCGGGTTGCGACTGTGAGGTGATACTCGGTGTCGGCCGGTAAGGCTAGCATCGTCACTAATGCAGCGAGGGCATCCGCCTTGGTATTTTGAGATCGGGACACATGCCCGATGTAGAAGCCTTCAAATAAGCTAGCCAATTTGATGACTGTATGATAATAAGGCACCAAGTCCTCATGGCGGACTTCATATTCGCCTTTGACTTGACTGATGACCAGCTTTGAATCGCCGTAAGCTTCGAGGTAGCGTACCCCCATTCCATGGGCAAGCTGGAGACCGATGAGCAGAGCATTGTATTCTGCTACATTGTTGGAGCATGATTCTGTCAAAGAAAATGCTCTGGGAAGGATATGATCCTGTGGGGAGATGAACACAACCCCCACTCCGGCAATAATCTTTCCTTTGGGGCTCGTCCGCGATGCTCCGTCGAAGAACATCTGCCACACTTCCTCTGCTGAGGTTGCATTAGACTCGAAGACTTCATCAGGGATGTCTTCGTGAAGTTTTGAATGCTCCGGAACTGGATGAGCAGCCAAGAATTCCGCAAGGGCTTGGCCTTTGACCGCCTTCTGAGGAATAAAGGTCATGTCGTATTGAGACAGCAGAAGTGCCCATTTAGCCAATCTTGAATTTAGTGACCCTGGCTTCGTCATAAGAAGACGTAAAGGATTCACCCTGGAGATGACATGTATGGTTTGGCCAACCAAATAATGTCGTGTCTTCTGAACGGCAAAGACGAGAGCTAAACACTCTTTCTCAACAGGATTGTAGCGAGATTCCGCTCCTATGAGAGTCCTGCTCAGATAATAAATGGCCTGCTCATGGCCATTGTCGTCCTTCTGAGCGAGGAGGGCGCCGAGGGAATAGTCCAGAGCTTTTACATAAAGCAAGAATGGTTTCCCTGATGTAGGGGCCACCAAGACTGGAGGTTTTGTGAGATACCTCTTAATGTCTTCATAAGCTTCTTGACAAGCTTGATCCCATATGAAGGCAGTACCCTTTTTCATGAGACGGGTGAACGGTTGGCAGCGGCCCGAAAGATTTGCTATGAATCTTCTGATGTAGGCTAATCTGCCTTGCAGGCCTCGGAGCTCTTTGAGATTCCTTGGTGGATGCATGTCCTGGATGGCTTTGATTTTGTCTGGGTCAAGATGAATTCCTTTGATGTGACAATAAACCAAAGGAACTTGCCACTAGACACTCCAAGAAGGATTTTGTCGGGTTCATTTTCAACTGATGAGCCCGCATTATATCGAACATCGTTCTCAGATCGTGAAGATGTTCATCTTTGCTGCGGCTTTTGACGGCAATGTCGTCAACATAGCACTCTACTGTCTTCCGGAGGTGATCGCGGAAGATCGTGCTCATTGCGCGCTGGTAGGTCGCTCCGGCGTTCTTCAGTCCGAAGGGCATTACAGTGTAGCAGTATACCCCCAATGGCGTTCGGAAAGAAGTATGCTTCTCGTCATCATGATACATCTTGATCTGGTTGTACCCTGAGAAGCCGTCCATGAAAGACATCCTTTCGAACCCGCATGTGTTGTCGATCATGACATCAGTGATCGGCAGTGGGAATTCATCTTTGGGACAGGCCGTATTGAGATCACGGTAGTCGATGCAGATCCGTATTTTCCCGTTCTTTTTGAGGACGGGGACGATGTTAGCTACCCAATCTGGATGCTGTTCCTCTCGGATGAAGCCGCATGCAATGAGCTTGTGGACTTCAGCTTCAATAGCCTCCATGATGTTTGGGCGGAACCGACGTTGTTGCTGCTTGACTGGCTTAACATCGGGCTTGATGTTTAGACGGTGCATAGCGACCTGTGGATCAAGTCCGGGCATGTCTTCATAGCTCCAGGCGAAGACATCTATATACTCTTTTATGAGTATTATCAATTCTTCCTTTTCGATAAGTGATAAGCTTTCACTTATGAAAATAGGCTTGGGGTGATCTTGACTACCCAAGTTGACCTGGATCACCTTGTCTTCGGTAGGTGGCTCGCGCAGCTCGAACCGCTTTTCCCATTGGAGACTTAATTGCTGGGCCCAAAGTTCCTCATCAGCAGCTTCCGCAGGTTCCAATTGACTGCCTGAAGTTATATTCACAGTGAGGCCGTTGAACATTCCTCCTATGCTGATGTCAGAGTCCCACTCGGCAGATGAGTCCGACTGTGATGGAATTGGTTCGTCGTCTTTGACTTGAACCGTTACTGATGATGTGGATGTAACATAACCCAACCCCCTGCGTGTACTATCGTAGTAACTTGCAGGTTTCCCTTTCGGGACAGCATTACGCATCAGACCGCGTCTTCCTTTTCCGAAGTTCAGGCCGCCTGCCTGCTTTAAGTCATATCCCATCTTCTCCATAATATGGCGTGCCGGTTGCACATAATGGAAGAACTGTGGGGCTTCTGAGTCCGAGCTTGACTCTGTAGCAGCAGGTCCCCGTGGCTGGGTTCTACCGAAGATTATCGGCAACTGACCTTGTTTGGATGGAGGGATTACCAGCGTGGCCCCTTCTATAACCTCCACAGATGTAGTAGCCGAACTTGGCTCATGTACGGGCATGTGCAGAGAGCCTTCTATGATGGATTTAATTGACCCAATACTCGCAGGATAACCAAAAGAGATACTATCATTAATTACCCATTCACCCTCTTCATCAGAAGGGATATTACATTGGGGGTCATTGAGGAAACATGCTGTACTTGGTTCGCCAATCAAAATGGCTGGCATGCCTGTTTCGGATTCTGAATCCGCCTCATTGCCACTTTCATCATCGTCTGGCAATGGCTCTGCAGGCGTTCCGTCGGCCTCTTGATACAGGAGGGCGTCGGTGAAGTAGTTTTCCACCCCTTGAAGGGTTGCTTTTCAGCGAAGACAGTTCGTACTGTCGCATCATCTTCAACATATTTGAAGCATTGGTGGAGAGTGGAAGGAACGATCCAGTTGGCATGGATCCAGGGGTCTTCCTAGCAGCAAGTTATATGATGTGTCAGCATCAATGACATAGCACGTCACTTCTGACTTCAAGCTTCCGATTCTGCAGCGGAGCCGAATCTTTCCAAGCGGATGGCTGCTCCCGGCGTTAAAACCATATATTGTAGTGGTGGTTGCGGACAACCTGTACAATGGTATGCCGAGGAAATAGAGGAGCCTTTTGGGGATGATGCTGAGTGCAGACCCCGGATCGACTTGTACTCTTTCAATGCATGTTGAACCGATATATCCGGTATAGTACAGAGGTCGATCATGCTTGTTGTCTTTGAGAAGCATATCTTCCGCCGTAAAGGTAATAGCAGGCACCTTGGATTGCGCGTGATGACACTCTGAGCAGGAAGGCCGGATCTCATCATCAGGAACCTCAGGCATGCATGTCAGAAAGGACTCCGAGTTGGCCAGCGCATCTCTGAGTGCCTCTCTTGTCTCTTTAGAGAGACGAAGGAGCTCGTGTATTGTGATACGAGCCGGGATATTGGCTAAGTGGGCCAATATATCAAAGCGAAAGGGCGTGGCTAACCCTTGGCCTGACGGTTTCTTCAACGCATGGTCGAACCGCACTTCCTTAGGCTTCTCCTTCCCTTTGGTCAGGACTGGAGCTGGTGTCGGCATTGGTACTGACGTCGTTTGCTGTTGTATCTCGTCAGTAGACTTGTCATACTGCCTTAAGTATGGTTTTCCAGACCGGGTGCCCGTCTGTTGAGGCGCATCTGCCTGCGCTGTGCAAGCACGCTTTTCTCCTTCTGAATCACTGAGGGAAGCCGAAGTAAGGTTGTTATCATCTGGCAGGATAGAGATGACATTGCAGGACTTGCCCTTTTTGCTGGAGTCCTTCGACGTCCGCTGTATGTCTTGGACGAGGTCAGGGTGTATCCACATAACTTCCCCTGTCTCCAATGTCAAAGGGACGAGGCCCTTGTTGTATTGAGTCATGGCTGGAGGATGCTTGACTTCCAACCGCGGTGCCGGGGCTGGATAGGTCCCGTCAGGAATTGTGACCTTCTGGGCAGTGCCGAACTCAAGAGTCACCATATTGGCAGTGACTTTCTTCTGTTCCGTCTTCAGTGTGAGGACGCCGGCATCAATTAGGGCTTGTATCCTGTCCTTGAGGACATAGCACTTGTCAGTAGGATGATGGACCATCCTATGATAAAGACAGTATTTGGGGTCATTTGTGCGCCCTATCTCATTAGGACGCCGAGCATCTGGTAGCTTCATCTTATTCCCTTTGTGGAGCAGATGGAATATCGTGACCACCTGATCATCTCTGAAGGAGTACTGCTTTGGAGAGAACTTAGACTCCTGGCTGTTGAAGCTGCTCTTCTTGGCCTTTGACTGCATGTCCCCGGTCAGCTCGACGGACATAATTTCCTTCCCTTTAACTTGGGAAGACTGCGGGAGATCGCTGCGCCTTTGTTGTTCGCGCCCCATTTGCTTCTAGGGGCGGATGGCTCGAACTTTTTAGCCGATTTCTCGGCTATCTCAGCTTGTTCGACCAGTTCCTTCCAAGTGTGGGCCTTGACAGCCCCCATGCGGACTTCTACTTGATCCAAGAAGTTATGCCTGCATGTCTGTAAGAGCATGGGTAATGGCATCCCTGCTGGGCACATTAAAGATAGATTTCTGAACCGCTCAATGTATTCACGGACAGATTCGCCTTTCCTCTGCACAGTGGAAAGGAGTTTGTCCATGGTCACTTCGGTATCGTCCTCATAGAAACGAGAAAGGAACCGAGTTTCCAGGTCGATCCAGGAGTTGATAGAGCCCGGGGGAAGACTGCGAAACCAGTCAAATGCCACCCCCTTTAAGGTGCCAATGAAAAGCCTAGCCATGATGGCGTCATTGCTTATAACATTACCAGTCTGAGACCGGAAATAGTAGATATGCTGATTTGGCGAGCTCTTTCCATCATAGGTGTGCAACGTTGGTGGCTTGAACTTCGGTGGGTATGGCACCGAATCCCACTCTAGTGGATAAGGACGGACTGTCCCCACTTTCTTTAATTCATCCCTCTGAGCTAGGGATGCAATCTGAGCCTGGAGGCCCTTAAGGACTTCAGCATCTAGGGAAGAACCTCCCTTGAATTTCGGATCATTGCTAAAGTGTTCCTCCTCATCATGATTGCTCCCGGTATCATCATTCCGGTTGCTGAGGAGCTGAGCGAGCATCTGTTGAATATTGTCCAGGGCCTCTTGCTGAGTTCTAGAGGTCTGCTCCTGAGCTTCCAAACGCCGACGAAGGTCGTCATTGGCGTTATCGGCCATATTAACCGATGCTTTGTCCGTTCGCACAGAACTGACTGTTGCTGAAGAGGCATACCCGCTGTCTTCATCTTCTCCATCGGATGATTGGGGTGACCGCCTGAGTTGTGGCACGGTTGGGACCGTCGAGGAGGAAGGCTGTTCATAATTATAGGGTATCGCCACCCTGGATCTGGTGTTTCGGAAAACACCTTCTTCTTGCACCAAGACTTCACCCAAGCCCGGGCTATAATCTGGATCTGGGGAGCCGAAAGGGGTATCATCAGATGTATGACCTTCCCTGTGTCGCTCTCGTCCTCTTCCGGTCATGTTGACGGACGCGAAGGCTGGGCCTCGCGAAGCGCTCCTTTCATGATGCTTCTTTATGACATGTGCGGACAACCGGTCAAACACCGATTGATGGTGCGGAGATGCAGCCTTGATTGGATATTGCCGACAGCGGGCTGAGTGGATTGTCACAAGTCGGCATCCTCTTTGACAACAAGGGGAAGTGGTTTGGAGAGACTCAAATTCCCGCTTGTTTGCCAAGAATTGTCGCAGGTTAGGCTCAACAGAGCCTGAACAACGCCGTGGAGAGGCCTTTCTGGAGCGTACAAGGGATGATGCTCCATTCTTCTTATCCTTGCAGAAGGGATTAGTACTGAATAGTACTTTGGTGCTAGCTTCGCCGACAGGTGCGAGCTTAGTGCTTGATGAATTGGGGAGCGGAGCACGCGGTGGTGCTTTGCCCGCTCTTCTGCTGCGAAGGGGATCAACCTCAGATAACACTGCGGTCTTAGCCTTGCGGCCGCGAACCCAGTGAATTCGTTGTGGTACAATAGCTTCGCTTGTGAAAGCGAGGCTGACAGGAGGCTTTGCTGCCCTTGATTCAGGTGACGGTATGATTGCCGTCGTGATTTCATGGCTGGCAGCAACGTCAGGGCAGACGGGCATCTTACCCTTTTCTTCGCGGGAGAGGCGCAGTCTCGGCATGACTACACCGGGAGCTTTGGTTGAAGACTCCTGTTTAGGCTTCCATATCAGCCTTGACAGGGGGCGCCTAGGTTCGCAGGGAACCTGAATAGCCACAGGCGGGGCTGTGGGGTGCTGGCAAGATACTACCTCTGGTTTCTGATTTGAAACCTTGGCCATGAAGACCTTCCTGTGCTTCCGTGCTCGAAGCATCAGGCCACCCCCAGAGAGGACTTCTTCAAATCTTCCTTGATCGACTTGGATAACCAGGTTCTCAAAAGTGCAAGATCTGGGCTGAGGGCATGTTTCCTTGTTGCGCCAGAGAACTGCGGCAGGTTTGTAGAGAACCTTTTCCGTTTCCGCAGAGACTTTGCTTGAAGATTTAGCCAGAGAAGATCTGGCTGCACCGGCTTTTCTGAATTCAGAGATAGACCCGAAAGTCTGTTCGTCGCATTGCGACACTTGATTCTCAGCAAAGGAGAATACAGTCCCCAGCGGAGTCGCCATCTTGTTTTCCATTATGTTTGCAAAGGGGAAAACTTACAATAAAAAGTTGAGGAGCTAAATTATAAGTATTCTTAAAAAGATTACAAGTAGATCTCCTCAGAGATTCTGGAGAAGTGTGCCGATAGGAGTCTGGTCAGCGCGCGACCACTTTGTCCCTTTGACGATGCGAGCGATGAGATTCCCTTCTTGCCTGGTTCGGGAATCAGAGAATAGAAGGTTGGTAGAACCCTCTTGCTGCTTCTCAAAATCGCCTTCAATTAGGAATTCCTTCTCGCCTGGTTCCGGAGATTCCTTGAGAAGAAGGACGATGATAGGGTACCAACACCCTGGATAGAGAAAGCAATTCTCTAAAAGGTCTCTGAATTCGAGAGCGCACGGTGCTTATGAAGAAGCCCGATCTTTGAGAAGACGCCAATCTCGCTGATGATCAATCGATGATCCTCCTTGATCTCCTCCGATCCTCCTCCCTTGTGCCCCTGACGGGCTATTTATAGGGAGAGCAAGGGTATAATCGTCCCCTTGAAGATATGGAAACAGATTGAACCTAATCTGTTTGAATCTGGAAAGTAGCCTTGCTGCGAGGCTAGGATAGCTTCTGCGGAGCTAGAATTGGCAGGTCGGTTGATCTGTTTTGATCCTTTCCATATTGTTGGAAGATTCTCCTTGATCCTCTTACTCGTTTCAAGAGAGTCCAGAGATAGCGGCAATCACCTGCCATATTTGAATCCTAATTAGATTTGATCAGATTGGATCCGATCTCATCAGGAGATTTGATTGGTCAAAGGTTGACCATAGTAGACCAATAATGGAGCTGCCCGCTTTGAAGCTCATAGCGGAGCTAGAGGCAACTCTTGGCGAGGTCCTGAAAAGAGGCTTTTCGGCGAAGCTGTCAATTAGCTTCCTGGCGATGCTCTGGATGATGCTAGCCTCTCAAACGAGGCTATCTCCTTGGGCTAATGTAATGCTAAATACTAGCATTTTAGACCTGCTGAGGTCTGTTTAGAAACAATCCGGGTTCACTGTTCTGCTTGCTGGATCAGTGGGGTCCGAGCTGCTTCCTTGTCCCTTGGAGGTGGGTGGAAACTGGTCTTCAGCTTGTCTGTCCCTTGTCTTTTGTAAATGTCAACAAGTTTAGACATCGTTCGGACCAATGAGAATCTTGTCTTTTTTAAGTGTCAACACCGGTGTCAGATATCAAGTAATAAGTATAGCATGGCAAGTACCGGTATCAGATATCAAATAATAAGTATAGTATGGCAAGTACCGGTGTCGATATCAAGTGATAAGCATGGCAATTAACGGTGTCAGATATCAAGTGATAAGTCTAGCATGGCAAGTACCGGTATCAAATATCAAATAATAAGTATAGCATGGCAAGTACCGGTGTATATATATCAGGGTCAGGTAACTAATATGTCGGTGAGAGTCACAACAACAAATATCAGGTATCAACTGGTCACATAACAAGGTACATGAGAACGGTATAAACAGTTCAAACTCTTCATAATCATTTTTATAATAATAATAAATTTATCTTTTAATTAGTTATGCGAAACCGGGTAAAGCGGGAGTAGATCTAGACATACCCGGTATAATACCGGTGCGACAAAGTATAATAACGGCCGAAGGCTATTTATAAAGCATGATAATCATTTTTCTAACTTGCATAAAGAGACATCATATATTAAAAGCCAGTTAATAATTATTAGACATTAAATGACGGTAATAAAGTAAGAAATGTACTCGCCTGAAACCGGGATGAAATACCGGTTAATATCCGAGAAATCCACGAACCCGTGCAAGCAAGCCACTAGCCCATAAATATATATTAAAATATATAAATATAAATATTTATACTAATTATTAGAGAGGGAATGAGAGAGGGGAGAGAGAGAGGAGAGAGAAAGTTGTAGGAAGGGGAAAGAGAGAGAAAATATGGTCGTTTTAGAAAAGGATTTAGGAATTTAAAAGGGGAGGGGTATGGTTGTAAATATAGGGGAGTAATTTGGGGGAGAGGTGGAGGGTATTTTAGGGAGTGAAGAAATGTGAGTTTATTTAGGGAAAAGAAAGAGAAAAGAAAGGAAAGAAAGAAAGAAAAGAAGAAAGAAAGAAAGAAAAGAAATGGAGGGGGAGGAGGGGTGGCCGGCCACCGCCGGCGGCGGTGCCGCCGGGGAAGGGGAGGCGGCGCGGCGGCCTAGGGGAGGGGAGGGAGGTGGTGGTGGAGTTGTTTGGTTGGTGGTGTTGTTGGTGGAGATGGTGGTGGTAGTTGGTGGTGGCGGTGGTTATGGTGGTTGTGGTGGTGATTGGGGTGTTGGGGAGTTAGAGGAGGAGGAGGTGATGATGGGGTGGTTGGAGTGGTGAATTTGATGGAGGTGGTGGTGAATTTTGGAGGAGGAAGGGAGGTGGTGGTGATGGGTTATGGTGAAATTGGAGGTAGTGGATGGTTTATGGATGTTGAAGGAGGTGGTGGAGTAGATGTTGGCCCAGAGGCCTTCCACTCTAGTTTTGATGATGATTAACTCATGTAGTTATAGTTTACTAATAATCTTGTGATATTTAATTTCAGATATTTAACCAAGATATTAGTAGGTGATTAGCTTCAATAAAGGTGTTTTAGAGCTTTCACATGGTGATTCAAGAGCTCGAGCGTCAAGTTCATATCTAACACTCGGTTGGAGTCAAGCTCGGGGAATCGCGTTTGGATCGAGTCAACTTGGAGACGGCGTTCTACGAGAAGACTTTGGTTTGTTTAGTTAAGATTTAGTTTAGATCCATTGTAAATATTAGATAGTGTGATATGCTCAAGTTTACAATACACACACACGTTTCATGTTTTGATTTTAGTTTTCGGTTTAACCGATCTTGGTTTTCATGAATAGATAGAATCAAAATAAGTTTACATGATTTAATGTATATTAGATTTGATCTATATACATATATGCTTCATTTATTTAGAAAAACTTATTTTGATACACTATTCATGTGTTTGGAGTTTTGTATTTAGACAAAACTTATTTTTGGATTTAATGTCAAAAACATAGATATATTATTTTTCATGTATATTGGATTCTATCCATATACAACATGCTTCAAAGTTGTTTAAATATCATCTTTTTGTATTTACATGAGTTTTAGAAAAATTGGATTTCCATTTCAAAAATTTTATTTTTGGAAAATACAGAATTTGGTTTAAGGCAAAATTTTCAAGTCACAAAAATGGTTCAAATTGTTTGTAACATGATTTGATTTTTACTCAAACATGTTTTTATTTCAAAGATATAACATGAACCGATTTTTGTGAAATTTATGTGATTTTATAGGTTTTATTTGAAGATAAAAACTCATGTTTTTAAGTCCCATAATATCTAGCTGGCAGGCTGCAGGTCGACCGGGCTGGTCGACCGTAGCAGTGAGCGGTCGACCGGGCCGGTCGACCGACGTGCACAGAACGTGCACGCAGCCAGGCTGGGAGGCCGGTCGACCGCTAGAGAGCTCTGCTCTCTGGAAAAGCCTCCGATCGACCGGGTCAGTCGACCGGGCAGGGGTCTGCTCTTTGTTTCCAGCGCGGTCAACCGGGCGGTCGACCTGCCAGAGAGCAATTGCTCTTTGGATCTGGCACGGTCGACCGGCGGTCGACCGGAGGGCTCAACGATCAAATTTTTTATCGTTGGCTGGTCGACCGGCCGGTCGACCGGAAGGGCATTCTGGCCCTTTTCAGCTGCCAACAGGAAAATTTCTAATGGGGCTATAAATACCTCATTTGAAGTTGGTTTTCAATAAGAATTTCAAGAGCTAAATTTCTCACACTTACAAGTGTTTTAATATAAGTTTTCAAAAGAGTTTTTAGTGCCAAAAGATCTATCTTCATTTGTTTTAGAGAGTTGAAAAAATCAAAGAAAAAGAGAAGTCTTTGGGATTTATTTTTGTTCTTCATTTCAATCATATCCTAGAAGTTTTTCCAAGTATTTTCTTTGTGTTTTTGATTTTCAAACTCTTTGTTTTCTCACACTTGAGCTTATCATTCTATCCTATCTATAGGATCTTAATTTTAGTGAGGAAATTGGTTTGTGGTTGTTAGACCACCAAGTTGTAAACCTTCCATTGATTGTGATATCCCTCTAGTGAGAGGTGATTGAGTTGAATCCCTCAAGTGTGAGGTGATAGTGGAAGTGATATTTGCTCCCGATTGTATTTGCCCCAAATCCTCAGTGGAGGTTCCCTGTGTGGGAAGTCATGTGTGGACGAGTTAGTGGAAATCCTTCTGTGTGAAGGTGGGGACGTAGAGCTGTGTGCTCGAACCTCGAAACATATGTTAGTGTTTGCGTTTGATCCACTTTCTCTAACTCTCTCTCTCATATTGTGCATTGATTCATATTGTCATATCATATACATGCTTGGTTTGTTTGTGTGCCTCACTTGTGTTTAACCAAGAGAGCTTCATATAGCACCTCAACTCTTATTCAGAGGAATTCAGAGGAGTTAGTCCAGAGTCCTTCACCGAAAATTCGGCTACACTCTTTGGTTACACTAAGTGTGTTGCATTAAGTTTTTAATTTCCGCATTATTGTTCATAGATTAGCCGTACACCTATTCACCCCCTCTAGGTGTACTTTCAATTGGTATCAGAGCCTACGCTCCTGATATTAGGTTTAACCACCTAGGAGTGTGATCTTGGTTTTGCTAATCTATCATTTGTATTTGCACACATATTGTTTGCACTCATGGATATCCCTCCCATGTTTGATATCTCTAAAATTGATATTTGGAAGGTTATGATGAGTTGTCATTTAAAAGCCATAGGTTATAAAGTTTACCTTACCATTACCAAGAAATCCTACCTTAGTAATAGCTTACATATAGAGGCCAATGCACTAGCCCTAAAGGCACTTAGAGCATCTCTTAGTAAAGAATATTTAAATATGCTTTCTTATTGTGATTCCGCCTTTGCAGTGTGGAACATCTTGACCTCTTCAAAGCTTCAATTGCCAATCCAAGTGGAGAAGGAATCTAGTGAGGATGAATCCAAACAACGTTGCTTCATGGTCCAGGGAATGACTCCCTTAAGGTACATTCGGACACTCAACTAGATAGTGCTAGTTCTTCTTATGATGATTATGTTGATCCCGATGCTTTGAATGAAGAATTATCTATTGTTTGTGAGAACCTCCTTGAAAATACAAAGTTTTAATAAAGAAAACTTGTAAATTAACTAAAGAAAATAAAGACTTGTCTTCAAAATTTAATATTGTTTTGCAAGTAAGAGATGAGATTTCTAATGAAAGGGATTCATTGAAACTAAGCTTGATCTTGCCCTTAATGAAAACAAGATTTTGAAAAATAAAAATGATTGTGAAAATGTTTTAAAGAAAAATGAGGCTTTATCTTCAAAACTTGATTTTGTTGTAAAAGAAAATGTTTCTTTGAAAAGTAAAATTGATTTGATTTCAAAAGATTTAGAAGTTTGCTTAAATGAAAATAAATCTTTGAAAAATAATTTAGATACACATGTTTGCCATGCTATTATAGCTTCACCATCCAGTGTATCGATTGCATGCACCTCTTCTATAATTGAAAATGATATATCTATGCTTAAAAAGAATGTTGATTGTTTGGGCTCCACTTTGAGCCATTGTGCTTTTAACCATACACGTTTGGAATCCATGTTTCGAAAGAAACAAGTTCCTCCTATGCATGCACACAAACCACAGCATACACATGCTTCTCACGTTCACACCCATAACACTTTGTATGCTCATGTGTACACTTGTACACATTGTGGACGTAAGGGTCACCTTACTAAATTTTATTATGATAAGATAAATGATTCTAATTTAGCAAATAAGTTTGTTTGGGTTAGGAAAGGAGCTAACCCCCATGGACCCAAAAGAGTATGGGTACCAAAGACCACTCCTATTTTATTTGATGTAAGTGTGGGTTCTCACATGACGTGAGAGTGATGGTGCCTTAAGGTGGATGCGTTCCGAGCTTAAAGAGGACTATTTGGATGCATCACTTTTAAGGAAAGTTTGGTGGGAGGACCACCTTGGTTTGGAGACATAGAGATGTACCCTCATGGTTTTGGTAACAATCTCTAACTCCCTTTTTATGTTTACATGCTTTTCATATTATTCATTATGCCATATGCCATGTTTTAATGTTCATTATGCCATATGTCATGTTTATTAGTTCTATGACATACATGATTAGTATTTGAGATCACACATGTTTAATATGGACTTATACCTTTGTATTCTCACATTTGTTTTAGTTATTATGTATATCATAGATCTAATGCATGTGCATTTACCATAATGATCATATGAGTTTTGTTTTGATTTCTATGCTTCATGTTTTGATTATATGTTTAGATATTAGTTTTTATTAAAACTTGGATATATACTTGTACAACTAGTGAGCCACAAACAGATTATTATATGTTTGTGTCTAAATGCTCATTTAGATGTACTAGTATAGCCTAGTTTTGATGATTCATACATTTTGACTTGTATTCCATATTTTTGTACATATTTTTCATGTTTATGCTAAACTTCATGTATATGTCTATTTTGTCTAAACTAATAGTTATACATATACATCCTTGAGCCACTTGCCTTCATGCATATACGTTTGTGGACTCGTTTATGTTTGGATATGTATGTATACTTTAGCTTGTACAAGACATACATATGCCTTGAAGATTAAATTATTTTGATGAAAATTAGATTTTCTTGTTTTTCATGTATTAAGGAATTTCACATTGAGCTTGATTGCCTATTTTCATGATGAAGTGGTTCACATAACTCTTATACACTCACTTTACTTAAAGTTTTCTCATGATTTTGTTTTCATGAGTATGATATATGCCTTATAGTTTTTGAGTGTTTGATGATCGTGTGACTTACATGTTTTTCATGAAATATATTTTTGTTTTATTCCTTACTTGAAGGATTTCGTACTAGTTTACAATTTTATCATATAATTAGTTGCGGTATTCTTCATTTGGTAGAGTTTTCAAACGTGTTATATTATTTTCAAACTTATTTTGAAAATCCCTACCCTTCCAAGGGCGGCTGGTTGAGTGACCATGCCTTGTATGTTCATTATTAAAAATCTATTTAAAACATGTGCATAAAATGAGTGGTAGGAAGTATGAGTTATACACTTGATCTTATTTTGTTTTCAATTGATATCATTGTATCTTTTCAATTGGTATCACTATTGACATTCTTTTGTATACTCATATAATTTTTTATATATGTATGCTTAAACTTCAAATAGTATCAATTTCGATTGGTATTCATTTTTTCATACATATATATGTATTTTATTTATGCTTACTATATCTCTATATCTTTGAGCACAAATTTTGGTTATGCTCAGCTTGATTCCTTAAATGACTATTATATTTCAATTGATTATTTTTCAATTGGTATCTTATACAATTTTATTTGGTATTTCATAAAGAGAGAGAAAAATTATATTTCACCTTTTAATTGGTTTTGTTTACCTTTGGTATTCTACTCCCACACTTTATGTTAAAAAATGATTGAAAAATGATATTGATTTTTTTAATTTGGTATCATACGCTCCTAATGAAAAATCATTTTCAATTGGTATATGTTTCATTATTTTCAATTGGTACATGTTTCATTTTCAATATTGGTATCAAACATATTAAATTGATATTATTCTCTATTTGGTATCTCTATTGTAAAATAAGTTTAGTGTTTAACCAAAAAGATTGGTTTATGTTTTTCAAATTCGTATCAAAAGTGTAAAATATTTTCAATCGGTACTAATTTTTACAATTGGTATCAAGATTACCTATATGTTTATATCTTTCAATTGATATCAAAATTTTTGTTGGTTTCTTCAAAATATTTTGTTTATTTTCAATTGGTATCATCATTTGGTATCATGATGTTTCTATGTATACCTTTGTACTAAAATTGATATATTTCTTTTAATTGGTATCATAATGTTTTGTTTTGATTTCACCCTTTGTTGATTTTTGTTTCAGACAAAAAGGGGGAGAACATTGTTTTATTGTTTACTTTAACCCTTTGTTGATGATTGACAAAAAGGGGGAGAAGTATTTTAGTATATATGCATGTTTATTTAAATTTATTTGTTTTATGTTTTGTTGATATTGATATCAAGAGCATAGATATTAGTATCAAGAACATATTTTGTTGTTTGTTTTGTTGATATCAAGAGCTTTTATTGAAATTTTTATTGTTGGTATCAAGAGATTTTATTGAAATTTTTATTGGTATCAAGAGAAATTATTTAAGAACATGTTTATTTTAAGTTTATATTTTCAATTGGTATTTAAGAACATGTTTATTTTAAAAAGGGGAGAAGTAATTTATTTTAAAAATTTGGTATCAAGAGCATGCTTATTTCATTGTTTTATGCATGTTTATGCATATTCATATTTAACATTCATTGCATATCTTATTGTTTATTGCTATGCATGAGTTAAAGGGGAGCTTCTTTGAAGCTTAACTTTAATCCATGCATATATAACTCCATGAGTTTTGTTATCATCAAAAAGGGGGAGATTGTTAGTCCAGAGGCCTTCCACTCTAGTTTTGATGATGATTAACTCATGTAGTTATAGTTTACTAATAATCATGTGATATTTAGTTTCAGATATTTAACTAAGATATTAGTAGGTGATTAGCTTCAACAAAGGTATTTTGGAGCTTTCACATGGTGATTCAAGAGCTCGAGCGTCAAGTTCATATCTTGCACTCGGTTGGAGTCAAGCTCGGGGAATCGCGTTTGGATCGAGTCAACTTGGAGACGGCGTTCTACAAGAAGGCTTTGGTTTGTTTAGTTAAGATTTAGTTTAGATCCATTATAAAGATTAGATAGTGTGGTATGCTCAAGTTCACAACACATACACGTTTCATGTTTTGGTTTTAGTTTTCAGTTTAACCGATCTTGGTTTTCATGAATAGATAGAATCAAAACAAGTTTACATGGTTTAATGTATATTAGATTTGATCTATATACATATATGTTTCATTTATTTAGAAAAACTTATTTTGATACACTATTCATGTGTTTGGAGTTTTGTATTTAGACAAAAGTTATTTTTGGATTTAATGTCAAAAATATAGATATAATACCTTTCATGTATATTGGATTCTATTCATATACAACATGCTTCAAAGTTGTTTAAATGTCATGTTTTTGTATTTACATGAGTTTTGAAAAATCGGATTTCCATTTCAAATATTCTATTTTTGAAAAATACAGAATTTGGTTTAAGGCAAAATTTTCAAGTCACAAAAATGGTTCAAATTGTTTGTAACATGATTTGATTTTTACTCAAACATATTTGTATTTCAAAGATATAACATGAACTGATTTTTGTGAAATTTATGTGATTTTATAGGATTTATTTGAAGATAAAAACCCATGTTTTTAAGTCCCATAATATCTGGCTGGCAGGCTGCCGGTCGACCGGGCCGGTCGACTGACGTGCACAGAACGTGCACGCAGCCGGCTGGGGAGGCCGGTCGACCGGGTAAAAATATTATTATTTTTATAAGGCGAAAATTTGATTGTTTCAGAAACGTTCCGAAAATTCTCAAAAATAGAAAATATTATTTTAAGATTCTTTTTGAAATCAGATTCGAGAAATTCAATATAGTTTTTAAATTAAAAATCCTGAAATCTTCCGGCGACACCGGCCAACACCAGAATCGGTGAAATTTTGATAAATTTAGAAAAATCTCAAAAAATGTTTTTAGATAGAAAATGAAATTCAAAGAAGTAATGTGAAAGCCATTTTTGAAAATTCAATCCCGTTTGAAAACTAAAAATCCGGGAATCGGTTAGCGACGCCGTTCAACTCCGGTTTTGGAGATTTTGTAAAATAATTCTGAAAAATTTCAGAAAATCATGAAAAATTTAAAATATTATAAAACCGTATATGAAACTGAAATCGGTCAAATCAGACTAGCAAAAATGTCAAATTGGGCAGCATGCTAGTATCGGGTTCTCGGTCCGGGTCAGGGCTGACTTTAGGTCTAAAACTACAGATCCGATACACAATAACATAAGCAATCATAATTTAAATACAAATACTAGAATAAAATGGAAACAACACGGTTAAAGAATTCGAGACACGCATCCTGGTACGTATCCCGGGAATGAGTGCTACACTGTAGCTGCCTCTACCCGATAACATTTAAATATTTTGATTTCCTATTATGACATGATCTACATTAAGAGTGCGATATATTAAAGTCGTCTACTCGGTAGTAATGTTCTTATTTAAACAAAACTAAAATGTTACTATTTTAGGGGAAAAGAGGGAAAAAAATATAGGGGGTTATAGACCGGTAAAATTGAAATTAAAAAATCATTTTAAGGGTGAGTGTAGACAATAAAAAAGACGAATTTGAGTAGAATTTTTTATTATTTAATTAGAAAAAAGAAAAAAAAAAAAAACGTTTTTCTTTTTCTCTCTGTTTTTTTTTTTAAACATTTTTGTCAATGTTAAGAACTTTCCATGTTGTTTCGTCACCGCTAACCCCTTGCGGGAGAAAGGCTGTAGTCGTACACAACACCTGCGGCTGGCTGTCTCCTCTCCCCTTCAAATCCCCCTCTCTTTCTCACCAACCCCTCCCATCGTTCCCTCGGCAACCCACCAATCAACCCAAACCCTAATAACCCCAAATCCCATCAAAACCCTAAACCCCTCCAGCTCCCTCTTAATGGCGCTCTACTCCACTTTCACTGACGCGATCCATTCATACCTGGGCCTCTCTCCACCGCCTTTTTCACCATCCTCTCCCTCATGGTCGGAGCCTACCTCCTCGTGTCCTCCTTCTTCGTCTCCCCCGACGCCGCCGCCCCCGCAGCATCGGAGGCCAAGAACCGGTCAGCTCCTCCCCCGCCGGTCCAACCGGTCGCGGTGCCGGCCCAACCTGTGCAGCTCGGTGACGTCACGCTCGATGAGCTCAAGGCTTTCGACGGGTCCGATCCGAAGAAGCCGTTGCTGATGGCGATCAAGGGGAATATTTATGATGTCTCGATGGGGAGGTATGGGAGCTAAAGTTTCTGATCGTTTGTAATGTTGTTATTGTTAAAAATGTGCATCAATTTGGGAAATAATGATATTTTCATGGGTTTGAAAATCAATAGTTATGAAAGGGAACGAATAAGTATTTAATGAGGTTAAAATGATAATATAAGGATAGTGATGTTGGGTTGTCTATTTTTTGAAGGGCCAAAGCATGAGCCTTAGAGGAGTTTAAGACTTAAAATCGATTGAAATTGTGGATACGTGATCCCACTGAAAAGTGGATAAAGTGGGTAAAGGATAAATATAACGGATTTTAGGTACTCCATTACTCATAGCTATTACAATGTTTGTAAGTATCGCAAAATCAATAATTATGAGTAAAATTTGAAACAGTCTGTTATTTTTTTTTATAAAATGGAATTAGAAAGACATTATCGTGAATCAAAGCATAAATGACTGTCTTTTGGGTTAGTTTTGATACTCTAGTTTGGTATACACGGATGGAGATCTTGGCTCATATATTTTTAAGTGGATAAGAATGTTTGTTTGAAGGAGTAGAGTACGTGTTAGAGGAGTTTGAGATATCTAAAATTGATTATGAGTTCTGGATACATGATCCCAACAAAAAGTTGATACATTTGGTATTATATATAACCATATTTTCAAAGTTCCCCACATTACTTCTAGAGTCCCACATAACCACACACCCCTCCCCCACAAAGTTCAATATCCTCAAGTTGCATGGACTATGGTACTCTGAAACTCTGTACTGTTTAATAGAGCAAGGAAGAAAATGTTTAGTTTCCTATTCACATTTGAAAATAGAGTCTTCAGACTCTTCACTCAGTTTCTTGTATGTTAGGAATGAAAAATTTATATCGAAGGCATAATTCATGTAGTTAAATCCAAACATTGGGTACAAGTTCCCACTTTGATTCAATATGCTAGTCTTGTCAGACTGGACCCCTCTGATTTACATAACCTGTTCCCATAGTTAAACCCAAACACTGGGTACAAGTTTCCAATTAGATTCAATATTCTAGACTTGTCAGACTGGACTCCTCTGATTTACATAACATGGTACAGGTCGTATAAGATCCTGACGGCTCTTCTACCATGAACTCCCTTTCTTTTCTTTTTATTTATTTCTTTAGGTTTTCTTTTTCCCAATGATCTAAATCATGGTTTCAAATTTCGGTCGATTTTCGATATATGTAGGCAATATTATATTGGGTTTTGAGGTACCCGATACGATATCAACCCGATAATATCGGCCGATATTTAGGCTGATATTGCCGATATGACCGATTTTTCCATTATTAACGATTGATATTAAGAGTTATTGGCTGATACCGAGATTTTAAACAAAGATCTCAATGATCTCCTTGTGTTAGTTTTGTAGTTGGAACTTGAAAGTTGAATGAATGGACAAAGTCTAATATTCTTTCTAATAGTTTTGTTCATCTATTTGTTGAAATCTCAAAAGATCTTTTTCTCATGAAAATTTCTAAACAGGTCATACTAATTATATCATATGTATCCTGCATTTTTGATTTCGGGTCTTCCTTTTATTTTTGAAGAAATAAACTATCTAGTGTGGATCTATCAAGGTTTTGGTTTAAGAATGATCACACAATAATTTCTAGAAAGTTATAGAACAACTAAATTCTCTAGTGAGGATCTATTAAGATTTTGCATAACAATGGTTGCACCTTAATTTCTAGAAAATTACAGAAGAAAAATGGCTCTTATAGCTATCTAGTGAGGAAATGAAGACTTCTCTCAGAAATGAAAGTTGAAGATGTTACTTTGAATAATCCCCAGGAAGCTTTTTTTTTTTTTGTGTGTGTGTGTCAAGAATGGCTATAATAGCTAGATTAGGGTACGAGCCAGCTGAGTTCAGTCTGGCAACTTTTTGTTATTATGGTGTATGGAATGTTTTCTTTTCGTTTCTTTTCTTTTCCATATGTACACTTTTGCACGTTTTAAAAAGGGGTTGATACTGGTGGTTTTTCCCATATATGGATTGAGCCTAAGAATGATGTTGGAGGAGTGTTCTTTCGTTTGCTGCTCAAAGCATGAAGCAGGGATAAGGATTGGTGACTTTTCATCGCTATCTTGCGAGGAGTTATGGCCCTAAGGAAATCCAGTTTTACTTGCCAAGTTAATAGAGATGAATTATTGCTTTTTCAATATGTAGGTTGCATGATATGACCACTTTGGATGTTGTGGTCGTGCTGTCACCATAATGATAGAGTAGCGGAAGAGGGTACAGAAACTGGTTGAAGGAGTATCTGAAGAGAAGAAGAAGAATTTGTACATAAGAAGACACTGAAGGAGAAAAAGGAACATGAAAGGAAAAAACTCAGAAGTGGTCTGCCTTAATGAGGTGATCATCTCGTCCCATGGCTTGCCTCTCGGGCTTTATAAACATATTGCACTTTGCTTGGCGCCTTGCGTCTTGAAGACACTAGCATTATTATAAGGTCTTATCATTTAAATGGAAGAGGAAGAGAATTGAATGTGGACTTGACATTTACAAAAGAAAGAACCCTATGATGTGGAAACCGGAAAGACTGGAGACACTCTAGAAAAGTGTGTTTTATTATTATGGGTCATAGTGAGCACCTCCTGCAAATGCCAAAAATTTTGAACGTAAGATTGCTGTTACTTCTTTTGAGGATCTGCGACAAGTGCTAACCTTACAATGACAAGAAAGCCTTTATTTGAAAGTTTTTGGGTTGCTAATAGGCTATGAAGCATAGATACAGACACGAAATACGAATATGACATGGCATGGACATGCTAATCGGCTACGAAGCATGGACACATACACGAAACACGAATATGACATGACACATACACGGAGACACGACAAATCCTTAAAATATAGGATATGAGAACAGAATGATATAACTAAGTGTATGTGTATATCTATTATATACATTACAAAACCCATAGTGATTAAGATGTGTCCTTTAAAAAGATGGACAACAAAATAAATTCTAAATGATTTACATTCATAGCAGCTTCTAATAAACTAACAAACATAACACAAAAAAAAAAAAACTAATTAATACCTCATCTAATTCGTGATGTGCTTAGATTCTACTAACACATTCGCTTACATCAAAGAGACATTCTTTTTCATGTTTATTTAAGCGACATGTGATTTTTAGGTATTCAACACATGATCTTTAAAATTTATTTAAAGATGACATGGCAGTTGACATGGTGCTAACACACGATTTTCTTATTTTTTTTAATCTGACACAGACATGGCATTTACTTTGAAGTGACCATGCTTTATAGCAAATAGGCATTCTTTTTCTCCATTTCACTCTATTAAGGGCCAAATCTTAATCAACAAATAATAATTTACTACCTCTTACCAAGTTCACATCGGTGTACCCCAAATCCTAGAAGCTCCTTCAACTTCCATCCTATTGCCCCTCATAACATGTACATTTATTGTCCTCAATTATAACTGATAAATCAGACATTGGAAGAGAAAGAGATAAGTTCTAGGCCTCATACTCTAATCTATATATAATAACTAGTACAAAGTACGTCTAGTCTCACAGGCAATATTGGACTAAACCAATACAAAGTCTCTCAACACTCCCCCTCAAGCTGGAGCATATATATCATACATGCCTGATTTGTTATAAATAAAATCTATCGTTCTACTAAGTGATTTGGTAAGAAGATCTGCTAACTGGTGTCCTGATGATACATTTTTGCCACAGCGATCTTTTTCCTCAAGCTTCTTACGTCCTATATGACAATCAATCTCAATGTGTTTGGTTCTCTCATGGAACACGACATTTTCAGTGATGTGTATTGCTGCCCTATTATCATCATATAGTCTCATGGGACACTCTGAGAAAAAAATCAATCTCTGTCAATAAATTTCTAATCCAGATTAGCTCTAATGTCACATTTGCCATCGTCTTGTACTCCGACTCTGCGCTGGACCGAAAGACCACATTATGCTTCTTGCTATTCTATGATACAAGATTTATTCCAAGAAAGAGACTATTCTGTGGTCGACCTCCTATCAAAAGTGAACCTGCCCAGTCTGCATCTGAGAAGCCTGCTATTCTGGTGTGTCCATGATATGAATAGAGAACCCCTCTCTAGAACTTTTTTCAGATACCTCAAAATTCTCATTACCGTCTCCAAGTGGGTAGTCCCCGGTGCTGATAAAAACTGACTCACTACACTGACTGCGAATGTGATGTCTGGTCTGAAGGTAGTTCAGTTTTCCCACCAATCTTTTATTCCTCCTAACATCCTCAAGATACTCATCTTGATCTGGTAGCAGCTTCGTGTTTACGTTCATGATTCATCACAACATCAATGCTCTAGCATCTCAGCTTTCGAAAGCAAGTCGAGTTCCTTTCTTGGACCTGGTCATCTCAATGCCTAAGAAGTACGTCAAGGGTCCCAGATCCTTGGTCTGAAAGTGCTTCTGCAAGTACCTCTTTAGGTTGTCAATCCCCTTCGCATCATCACTTGTGATCACAATATCATCCACAAACACAACCAACAGGGTTCTCTTTCTATGTTATATCCATCAAAACACAAAGTGGTCTTCTCTGCGTGCAAGAACCAACCTCCTGAATTACTCTGCAAAGCGCCCAAATCAGGCTTTCGGAGACTGTTTTGGATCATAGAATCATTTTCTTCAACTTTCAAACCTTCACATTCCCCCTGAGCAACAAAACATAGTGGTTGCTCCATGTAAACCTCCTCATTAAGAATATCATTGAGAGGAATTTTTAATGTCCAACTGATAAAGTGGCCAGTGGTGTCACTGCTAATGACACAAGAATCCACACAGATGTCATCTTTGCTACCGGAAAGAAGGTATTCCCATAGTTCATACACCTGTAAGTATCTTTTGGCAACCAATCTTGCCTTTAAGCGAGCCAGAGACCCACTTGAGTTTAACTTGATACTGTAAATTCACTTGCACCCAACAATTTTCTTTCCTGGTGGAAGTGTAACTAACTTCCAAGTCCCATTATTCTTTAAGGCCGTCATCTCCTCTTGCATCGCCTGGCAGTGCTTCTGATACATTCTTGGGAACCGAGCACGAGTCTAAAAAAGAAATAAATGAATGAAAGAAAGATAATAAATGAGAATAAGAAACAAAATTGGAAAGAAGATGCTGAGTATAATTCCATTTGCCTTCTAGAAGTGCAAGGGAAAATCATTAGTAGTAAAAGTACTTGGTAATTGAGCAGTGGCAATCTCACTTGATTCTTGTGCATGATTTGGTAGTGAGGTTGGGGCTGGCCCAAGAGCAAGAGTTGTTCGTCTTGTATAGATCTGAATCAGATGCTAAAACTGAAGTGGATATTTGCCAATCATATTTTTCATATGCTGACTCACCACTATTCTCCCGATAGAACATATAATCATAGCTATCCTCTGACATAAAAGAAGAGATGTGAAAATCTTAGGTTTTGACTCAAAAAGGTTATATTTACAGACAAGATATATCGACCTATAGATGAAAAAAAATATTTCTATTCTTTTAAGTTTTAAAGTAACCAAGAAAAATTTCTTTAAGACACTTAGAATCAAGTTGTCTTATGAGGACTATGATATGGACAAAACAGAGAGACTCAAAAATCTTTGAAGCCAAAGGGAGCAAATCAATATCGGGGTACATGATAAAATATGGGTTTTTATTTTGCAATACGGAGGATGGCATACAATTTATCAAGTAACAAGCAGTCAAAATGGCCTCATTCTAAAATTCTTTTGGTACCTGCCTATGAAATAGAAGAGCCCTAGCAATGTCAAAAAAGTGTCTATTTTTATGTTCAGCTATCCCATTCTGCTGAGGAGTGTTAAACACATGAGGATTGATGCAAGATTTTATTTTGTTTGAGAAACTGACTAAAGTGGTTGTCCAGATTTTTTTTTAGCATTATCGGATCTCAAAATTTTAATGTTAGAATTAAATTGAATTTATTTCTGAATAAAAATTTTAAATTTGAAAACACTTTAGAGCGAGATTTTAGTAGATATATCCATGTGACTCGAGAATAATCATCCACAAAGCAAAATACCTAAAATCCACTGTTGAAGGTAATGAAAATGGATCCCATACACGGAATGAACAAAATCAAATGGCTTATCGGCCCTTTTATTGACCTGACTAGGGTAAGACACATGATAGTGCTTTTCTAACTGATAAGACTCACACTTTAAGGGTGAACCTGACCTAAAGAGGGGAACAAGAAGTTTTAGTACTAGTAGAGAAGGGTGATCTAACCGACAATGGTATTCAAATGTTGATGAAGTGTTTATGCGAGCCACCTGATCGGATGCCAACTCTAGCTCATGTAGTCTGTTTCGCTCATGTCCTCTGCCAATCGTCTTTCCCGTCCCAAGCTTCTAAAAATACACGTGTTGGAAAAAAATGTCAATATATAATTTAAAATTTTGGTATTCTTAATGTAATAAATTGAAAGGAAAATAAGGTAAATAGAAAACAGATGATAAAGAAAGGGTGGTAGTGGCAGTGCTGATGCCCTGAATGGGTGTGCAGGAGCCATTTGCTAAGACTACAAAGTTGAGCTAGGAGTAAAATGTAACATAATACGTCGGTTCCCAATCATGTGATCAGTGACCTATGAACCTATAATCCAAGTATGAGACATAGACGATGTAAGACAAGATATAAGAGTATCTATTTGAACTAGAGTGAGAGAAGAGGAAGACTGAGCCTTTGTGTTCTGTTGCTACTGGAATATCTGGAACTGCTCAAACTGACGTCGCAAATGCTTGTCATCTGGAAGAGTAGCAGAGATATGTGCACAACTCACTGGTTTCCCTCTCAGAAGGAAGGGGCACTGATACTTTGTATGGCTTGGCTCTTTGCAGTAGTAATAATAGATCACATAGCCATATCCTTATCCTTGAAGACCTCTTTCGCCCTTGGTACAACTACGACCACCAAAACGTCCACCAGAGTGCCCCTCGTCACTCAATGTCAGCATGGCCTTGTGGCTACCATCGGTCTGCCTCCCTTGAGCTGCTAGGGCAGATCGATCTGAGACTGTTGTAGTAGTATAAATGACATTACAGGAATGACAATCTTCAAAAAGTGACGTCTCGGTAGAGAGCTCACAACAATTTTTCATAATTTGAGGCCTAGCCAAAGAATAAACAGGGTCGAGGGTACTCAAGTAGGTTAATATCATCAACAAGTTTCACTGGTTTTGCATTTGCATCACATCAGACGTGATCGAAAATATCTGCTGATGCTTCTCTACTAGGCAATTGAACTAGTCGTAATAGTCATCCATGGACTGACCATTCTTTTTCTTCTGAAACAACTCTTGGATAACACCATAAGCGCTGTTGATGTTGCTACTTTCTCTGTAGAGTTCATGCAGAAGACACCATAATTTCTTCACAATCACATGGAAAACCAAGTCTTGAATCTTGGGCTCCATCGTGGTCAGTACTGATGTAGTAGGATGTTGTCGTCTAATGTCTAGGCATCCTCACTTGAGTAGGAGGGTCTATTAACAAATGACTAGTCTTCCTTCGACCAGCCACATAAATCTCAATTACCTGTTTTCACTGGAGGTAATTATTCTCATCAAGTTTACGATCTATAATCCTACCTGAAATTATCTCAGAAATCCTCGTCTGAGCTGTCTCACTAGACTCACCCGCCTTTGTCTCAATAGATTCGCCATCATAAAACAAACGAATTTGGGGGAAAAACCCTCAGAAAATAAACAAAACTCCCTACTAAACCTCAAAGAAGGTTCAACCCCTTCACCAAAAACACCCCATCAACAAGGGCTAACCTGAAAGTACACCTAGAGGGGTGAATAGGTGTAGTGCTAATCTAAGACAAATAATGCGTAATTAAAAACTAGTTGCTAACACACAAAGTGTAATCAAGAGTGAGTCCGAATTCTCCGAAAAGGGCTCTGGAACTTCTCACGATTCCTTTAAATTAAGAGTTGAGGTGCTTTAATAGCTCTCTTGATTGAACACAAGTGTGGGCACGCACAATATCAAGCATATAAAGATATGGCAATAAAGACAATGCAAGATATAAAGAGTAGAGAGTTGAGAGATAGAAGATCAAACACAAACACAAGGATATCGAGATATGTGTTCGAGTCACGTTCGACGTTTAAAATTTCACACATTTATAAGCACACAAGATCAATTTACACATATCATATATTCACATCTTCACAGGGCAGAGGTACAATTTACACACCAGGAGTACACACTCCAACTCTCTCATACCTTACACAAGAGGGTAGGCACAAAACAAAGAAAATATTACAACTTGGTGATCACTTAGATCACAAAACAATCTCTTGGTGATCAGAAAGGATCACAAACAAAATACCTCTCACAAACAAGATCCTAGATGATAGATTTACAATGCGGAGCTCAAGTATATGAGAAAACAAAGTGTTTGAAAAAGAAACACAAAGAAAAATACTTGAGAAAAACTTCTTGATAGATGAGGAAATTGAAAAACAAAACTAGATTTCTCAAAACTTGATTTCTTTGATTTTCTAAAACTTCGAAAACAAATATAGATTTGATTTTGAAGCTCTAAAACTTATTTAAAAACTTGCTTAAAAACTCTTAAGAAGATAGGAAATTTTGCTCTAAAAAATCTTAACAAAAATTGGCCTCAAGAACTCATATATATAGGGGCTCCAAAAACTAGCCGCTGGGGCTCAAAACCAGCTTGTCGGTCGACCGATCGTTCGACCATCCAACGGTCGAATTTTCAACCGAATTTTTGATCGTTGGGGCTGTCGGTCGACCGTCCCCAAGGCACAGCCTATTGGTCGATCACTCAGTCGACCGAGGCAAAAATCAGAGAGCAGGGCTCTCTGGATCGGTCAACCGATAAAGCCTGTGCACGTCGGTCGACCGAGCTTGGCTTCGGTCGACTTGTCAGTCGACCGCCAGCAACCCAGAAAACAAATTTTAGGGTTTAAAATCTAACTTGATAAATCCCAAAAAATTCCAATAAATCATCATAAATTTCACAAAAATAAGTTCATATAAATAAGTTGAAGTACAAATATGTGTGATAAAAAATCATCACTTATTACAAACAATTTGAATTATTTTTGAGGTATAGAAATTAAAGCTTAAACAAAAAATCGTATTTTCTAAAAGCCAACTTTGAAATGGAAAACTGATATTTTCTCAAACTTGTATAAATATAAAAACAAGATATTGAAACACTTTTGAAGCATGATGTGCATGGATAGAATCCAATACAAGTAAATGTTATATATACTTGTTTTGACAATAAATCTCAAAATAAGTTTTGATAAAAATAAAATTTAAACACATGACTAGATACATCAAAATAAGTTTTTTCAAACATATGAAACATAAATGCATATGGATGAAATCCAATATACATTAAACCATGTAAATTTGTTTTGATTGTATATATTTATGAAACCGAAAGATATATTCTTGAAACTCAATAAACTCAAAAAACAAAGCGGTTAAACCGAAACCAAAATTATTAAACTTGTGTGTGTATATATTTGAGCAACTTCAAAACTAAACTATCTTTACACAAGATCTAAACAATAAACAAACTTAAACAAACCTAGATACAAGTCTTCTTGTCGATCTTCTCCAAGACGACTCGATCCAAACTTGATCCAAATGAGCTAGACGCCATCTTGAGTACTTGATGCGATCTTTAATCATGAGCTCTTAAATCAACATGTGATAGCTTTAAAACTTGACTTTTAATCCTTTGTTGAAGCTAAACACGTCAATAACTGAAACTTAATAAACACAAGATCATTAATAATCATAACTTCATAAGTAGTCATCATCAAAACTAAGGTAAAGGGCCTTTGGGCTAACATAACCAACTTTTAGAACTCTGAGCTGAATATCATCTTCAGATTTGTGGCACAAAGACAAGGTCGTTCTGGCTCGAGTCGGCTCTTGGCGCAGTTTAACTCGGGTTGGGTCAGCTCAGTCGGTGTCGGGTCGGCACCGGTCAACTCGGGTCTGCTCGGGTCGACACCGGTCGACTCAGTCGGCTCAGTCGGTGACGAAGACATAAATAACGACAAAGATGAAACGAAGACGGCGACGAAGACGACATGACGAAGACAAAGATGAAGAGTTACTCTGGATCTCGAGATCTGGACGAGACCGGGAAGATGACGTGACGAAGAGGGCGATGAAGCGGCAACGACGAGGCGGTGATGGCAGCGGGTGGCTAGAGAGGTGGCAATGGCGAGGAAGTGAGGAAGAGAGGCGACGAACTGGAGAGGAGGCAATGGGTTTAGGGTTTGGGGTGGTCGGGTGATGAAGATAAGCAATATTTTTTGGGAGATTGGGATTAGTGTTTTGAGATTAGAGAGGATTTTTGAGTGGCTCTGGTACATAAACATCAGAGATTAGGAGAGAAAAAGATGACTAATACAGAGTACATCTAGTCTCACAAGCAATGTGAGACTAAACCATTAAGCGTCTCTTAACAATAACAATGTTGACAAAAGCTAGCTTTGTGGCTAAAAAAGCTAGCTTTGTAGCAAAAGCCTCCTCATATACTACATGACACTTTAAGTAGCTAAGAAGCAACGTATATGTCCGCTCAGCGCTTTTCGGTTGTAGCGTTGCTATGCAAATTTTAACCTTTTCCTTATTACTTGACTTAAGTGGGTGGTGGGTGGCTTTCATATCATACCTATATCAACGGGTCAAGGCTTTCGTCTTTTTCCCTTGATCGTCAACAAGTCAACGAGTCAAAGTTTTCTTCTCTTCGGAGGGAGTCCTGATATTTGATGAAGAGCTTTAATCTTTTACCAAGACACCTCTATCTTTGAGAGCTTCAATCGACACTGACGAGGCTGGTTACAAAGCCTCAACAACCACTTTCCAAGTTTTCTTCGGTTCGCATAGGCAAACATTGGTGAACCGTGTTTTGAGTTTTTTTGTTGTATTGTTTTGTGTTATATGTTGGATGCTTTGTTAGGTTTTGATCATTGTGGATTAATATTGGTTTTACAGATTGAATATGGTTTAGTGTTGTTTTTATATATTGAAAATATATATGGTGGTGGTTTTTAAATTTTTTAATATTTTTCCTATTTACTGTCTTTGTTTAGGACTATTTTATGTATTTTTTTAAATAAAAACTAAAAAAATCATGTAGCTTACGTGTAACGCTATGCTGTTAACACTTTTAGCTATTAGGAGGTGGAGCGCTACACATTATACTATCGCTTTTTTCAACATTGGATTATAAATGTCCCAACAATCTCAAGTAATTCTCTACCACGTAAGATTCAGCGGAAGCTATCTATGTTGTATCTGTATGGATATGACACAATACACTCGCAATGCAGAAAATATTGAAAATCCAAGATGGGGGTATGTTGTGGATACAACAACATAAAATTCATGTGTCTGTGTTGATGTTATTTGTTTATCAAGAATCCATGTAAGACCATAATGTTTAGAAAATCAGAGTATTTAAGATGTTAGATCTTTCAAGTTCTATGAATCGATAATAATTACTAAGAAAACCCAAATATATATATGCATCCACAGGTCAGTGGAATTGTGAATTTATGCATTAAATTTGAACTTCTTATTGTCATATACATATCTAGTACATCTTTGATATGTGTATAGGATATGCATTAAATTCTAGGATACGTAATATAAGTATCTGGTGAGTATCCATCAAGTATCAAAGTATGGGATAAGCGTACTTTTACTGATTGAATTCTCCGTGGGAGGTAGGAAGCTAGCTTTAACTAACTTATTTTGTGTCCTTGTCTTTTATCATATTGTAACTTAGGTCCTATTATCCAAAAAGATGGAGAGATCGATAGTGATGTCAACCATAGGATCCAAACTGGCTGGTTGAAATGGAGGAGCGCAACAGGAGTTTTATGTGATCGTAACATTCTGTTATGGCTGAAGGGAAAGTTATATCGGACTGCTATTAGGCCAGCTTTGTTATATGACATAGAATGTTGGGCTATAAAGAGACATCATGCTCAGAAGATGAGTGTAGTAGAGATGCGCATGTTTCGTTAGATGTGTGGTAATACACGGAGAGATAAAGTGAGAAATGAGGATGTTCGTACTAAGATAGGTGTAGCCTCTATAGAAGAGAAGATGAGAGAAAATCGCCTACGATGGTTGTGCGACGTAGACCTGCAGATGCATCAGTCCGGCGAGTAGAGCGTATCAATTTAGGGCAAGTTAAAAGAGCGCAGTGGAGACCGAAGAAAACATGGATGGAGGTAATACGACAAGATATGGAGGCTAAAGGTCTTAGTGAAGGCATATTGCTCGATAGGAATGAGTGGAGAAAGTTGATCCATGTGCCCGATCCGGCGTAATTCTCTTTGGTTCATGTAGCCTACCCCAAATACTTGGGACAAATGGCTTAGTTGTTGTTGTTGTTGTTGTCGTCTTCTTTTATCATATTGCCACTCTTCCACCTTATCAGTTGATTTCCCAACAATCAAGTGCAAACCCCAAAGACTTTTAGGATTAGGGGACAGGGAAGGGTTTAATCTCCTTGTGCTTATTGGTTTGTTTAGAGATGCTTCCGGTTTGTAGATGTTGCCTTATTCCTGCGTGGCGTGAAATTGTCGAGGTAAGATATCCTTCATGAAATTGATGCCAAGAGCTGACTGTATCATTATGCTTCTCTGAATCCCTGGATCTATAAAAATCAGAAGTAGATTGAACATTGAAAGAGATCCAACCATTATGATTGCATGGTCAGAGAACCATCACCTTCATATTTGTTTCACAATTAAATAATATACTAAACGGTAGATGCTTATTTGTTCATACTTCATTCTTCTCATTTCTGTTCATAACTCAAGTTCCTCGAACAAAGTATCAGGCATGTTCAGTACCTTTAACTTGTTATGATACAGAAATTTGTCCAAATTCTTCTTTTGTCTTCTTCTTGACTTGTGGTTTGATTAATCAAACCTTTTGAGTGTATCTATAAGAAAATTTTGCGATCTCTGACCTTACTGTAGTTATCTCAGGGAATTGAATGGATATAGAATGTATAAGAATAATGTGCATTATTGGTTATCCAATTAAATGCTAGCCACCATTTTCTTGTAGAAGCAAAAGGAAAAAACTTGTACTTCTAAGTAGTGATTTCTCATAGAATTGGCCAATATTCTAGTTTAGGATAAGGAATGATAGGTTTATCACCCAATAAAGCATGGACACGGGGCATGAGTACGATATGAACACAGTCACGCATCACGCAATTCCTTAAAAATTAGGACACGGGGATACGACAACATGACACTAGAATATAGAGTATATACAAGTCTATGAAGCATGGAGACGGACGCGCACGAACGCGGTCAAAGGACATGGCAAATTGCCAAAATGTAGGATAGGGGCACACGGTGAAAATAATTTTTATTATATTATATATGCATATGAATAAATTCTATAAAAAATAAAATATCAGATAACAGTCTAACACGCAAGCCAATTATAAATTTATCACAAACAATTTCATTTATAACAAGCAATAAAAAAGTGCGACATTATAAAGTATAAAGCATACATTGATATTTCAGTTAGAGTAAACTCATTGTCTATTGTCTCATATCACTGGTACATTTTCATCCAAAAGAGAGCTCATGACTATCACTAGTACATATGCATCTAAAACTAAAAAAGAGCTCATAGAATCATAATAATGTAAATAAAAACATATTACATCATCAAACAACTAAATATACATTTAACCATACAAAATACAAAAAATGTCTAGGAGGTCCTTTTTTCAATTTGAACTAACACCAATGGCCTCATCCTCATCTCCATCCACGAACAACACGACTTCCAATTCCGGTTCATCAAGGGAAAGTTGGCAACCTCTAGACTATCTGGGCCCTCAAATATTTCGAGTCCATCACCATCAAGATCCCACATCTTTCTCCATTATATTGTGAGGTGTTTCGGGAAAGAAGACGGTCAGTATGCATATAAACCAAGTCTTCAGCTCTTTTCGGGGCCATTTTGTTCCTCAAAGAATGAATAAAGGAATATATACTCCAATCCTTTCGCAACATGATGAAGAACATGATTGGACAAGAAGCTTCAGAGCCAAATCTTGT
Organism: Agave tequilana; assembly: GCA_038442645.1. Classification (NCBI taxonomy): domain Eukaryota; kingdom Viridiplantae; phylum Streptophyta; class Magnoliopsida; order Asparagales; family Asparagaceae; genus Agave; species Agave tequilana. The sequence continues at coordinate 80,565 of JAVJIF010023703.1, forward strand.
CAAGCTGGAGTAGGAGACCCATAAAGAACTCACTAATGTTTTGGACCAATAAATCCTCCATCACGTAGAGAATCATGATCCGTAAAAGCCTCCAAGGCGGTCTAGAATTTAGCAAAACTCTGTGTTCATCATCCTTCGTTCTTCAGAGTTGGGAAAACATCTCTTCAAGCATTTAGCTCTTTCATTAGAGATTTCATCTTGATGTGAAGCCACCCAATTTATGCTCTCCAAAAGCCATTTTGAACTATAATGCCAAACACGTGGTAGATTGACTTAATGCGTTGATGAAAATAAGAAAAGCATATAAATAAAGGTTAGTGTTTTTCATTCTAGATTTTTACCTTGGGTTCAATGAATGAGCCAAGCATTGAAGTGTTGTATTGCTCTTATTTCACTAATCAACCAAGATTTTATGCATCATATCATAAAAAGAAGATTTCTCATCTCTTTTCTTTCACGCTTGTGAATCAAAGCTAGGGTTAAATGGGGAATTAGATGGATAATTACCATCCATCTCATCTCCTTTATTATATAATATAGGACTTTTACAAAAAAACCTTCTTATATGTATTTATTACATAACGCTTTTCCTCAAGCTGAAGTATACATCGTACATGCCCAGCTTATTACAAATGAACTGCACCCGAGATCTCTCAGGTGACTTAGTCAACAAATCCGCAAGCTGATTGGCAGAAGATACATGCTTTGGCTTAATACCAGCATCATACTTTCTCCGTACTACATGGGAATCTACTTCAATATGCTTCGTCCTCATGAAATACATGGTTTTGTTTAATGTAATTTGTCGACCTGTTATAACAATATAGCCTTGTTGGAGTCTTGGGCACAAACCCTATCTCGGTCAGAATATCTTGTATCCACACAAGCTCACATGTAAGATCATTCATAGTTCTATATTCTGACTTTACACTTGATTTAGAGACATTGGTTTGCTTCTTACTCTTTCACGACACAATATTCTGTCCAACAAAGACAATACCCTATAGTGGACCTCCTGTCGATTGGACAGCCTACCCAATTTGCATATGAGAAGCTACCTATACGGTTATAACCACAATCTGAATGCAAAAGTCCTTCCTAGAAAACTTTTCAGATATCATAATATCCTAACCACAGCATTCCAATAATTCGTTCGTGTGCTGACATGAACTGGCTCACAACACTAACGGATATGTAATATCTGACCGAATCATTGTCAAATAGTTTAGCTTCTCAGCTAGTCTCCTATACCTTCTTTGTCTTCTAAGAGCTCCCTTGATCAGGCAGTAGCTTCAAGTTTGGATCC
>JAVJIF010023704.1:0-53581 GCA_038442645.1 Agave tequilana
CCTTAGGATTTTTAGCAAATCCCCACCTGTCAATGGGTTTGATATGCCTTTACCAACTATCGTTTGAATTAGGCTAGCCATGCTATTTCCCTCAGCATGATGAGTTGTCGAGGACTTATGTGGGCTTAAAGGCCAACATTTTCCTCTGTCCTTAATCGTTTAAGGATATGGATCATCTGGTTAGCGTACGTGTAACCTTGATTCTCCTTTGAGAGAACCAGTATATGGCCAGGTTCTACTGGTGTATGATCTCGCTTGGAGGAAGAGAAAGGCTTTCTTTGCATGTACCTTGGACATAAAGGTCTTGATCAGAGGTGTAATGTTAACTTGATCATGAGAAGGATCCTTAATTAAGGATAATACTTCTTTAAGAACTTGCCATTGATCGGCATCATCAGTAAATCGCCATCTGAAGTCATGAGGCGGTATGCTCCGTTTGAATAGACTGTTTCTATTACAAACGTCCTCCCATTTAGGCTGAAATTTGCCTTTGGTCTTGTGCGTCATAATCATCGGTCGTCTGACGGCTAAAACCAAGTCTCCTTTCTGGAAGACTCTTTGTTTGACCTTCTTATTGAAGGCTTTTGAGATTCGAGCTTGATACAACTCGATATCTGTTGAGCTTGTAGCCGCTTCTCATCTAGGGCTTCGAGCTCTTGAAGACGCAATCGATCATTGTCCTTTGATGTGATTTTAGTCATTAGAGCGACTCGTAATGACGGCATCTGGATTTCCAACAGGATGACTACTTCACACCCGTACACCAAGAAAAAAGGCGTATTGCCTGTCAGTGTTCGAACCGTGATTCGGTATGCGCAAAGACATTCACCAAGCTTTTCGTCCCAATCTCGCTTATTCGAGGAGACGAATTCTTGAGTAATTTGATGATGGTTTTGTTGAATGCTTCCGCCAAACCATTAGCGGTGGGGTTATAGGCAGTCGAAGCCACATTCTGGATTCGGTATTTATCGCAGAACTGATAGAATACTTGGCTTATGAATTGGGGATCATTATCATGGATGATCCGCCTAGGGACACCAAACCGATGGATGACATGGTGTTTGATGAAATGCACCACGTTAGAGGTTTTGACTTCAACCAGTGGTATGGCTTCTGCCTACTTTGAAAAGTAATCGGTTATTGCCAGGATAAACCGGTGACCTCTTGTCGAAGAAGGGCTGATTGGCCTACGACGTCGATTCCCCATGCTTCGAAACGACCATGAAGCAACAGTTGGGTGGAGTAACTCCGGAGGCTGGTATATGAAGTCCGCATGAATTGACATGCTTTACACCTTCGTGCATATTGAATGGCATCGGCTATCATGGTTGGCCAATAGTATCCAAGCCTATGGAACCTGTCTTGAGTTTTGGACCTGGCTGATGAGCTCCGCAAATGCCATCATGTGCTTCTTTAAGCACTTCCTGCACCTCTGAATTGGAAAGGCAACGGAGGAGGACATCGTCATATGAAAGACGGTAAAGTGTCTTCAGAGTTGGATCGTAGTAGAAACGGAGAGACCTTCGTCTGATAGATGCCACTTCTTTAAGATCGTCTGGCAGCAGACCATGTAAAGCATAGTCGATGAGAGGAAATCGCCAATCTCTCGGCTCAAGATCCGTTGAGATATTATAGACCTCTCTGGTTCTCAACATATATTTAGAGCAGACAAGGTGTCGGGTTGCCACTGTGAGGTGATACTCGGTGTCGGCTGGTAAGGCTAATGCTGTTGCTAACGCAGCCAGAGCATCTGCCTTGGTATTCTGAGATCGAGACACATGCCCGATGTAGAAAACCTTCAAATAGGTTAGCCAATTCGATGGCTGTGTGGTAATAAGGCACCAAATCCTCGTGGCGAACTTCATATTCGCCTTTAACTTGATTGATAATCAGTTTTGAATCACCGTAGGCTTCAAGGTAGCGTACCCCCATTCCATGGGCGAGCTGAAGGCCAATGAGCAGAGCATTATATTCTGCTACATTGTTGGAGCATGACTCTGTCAGGGAGAATGCTCTAGGAAGGACATGATTCTGTGGGGAGATGAACACAACCCCACTCCGGCAATGATCTTGCCTTTAGGGCCTATTCGTGATGCTCCATCGAAGAACATCTGCCACACTTCATCCTCTGAAGTTATATTGGACTCGGAGACTTCGTCTGGAATATCTTCGTGAAGTTTTGAGTTCTCCAGGACTGGATGAGTAGCCAAGAACTCTGCAAGGGCCTAGCCTTTAACCGCCTTTGAGAGATAAAGATCATGTCATATTAAGACAAAGAAGCGCCCATTTAACTAATCTTAAGTTCAATGATCTGGCTTCGTCATGACAAGGTGCAAAGGATTCACTCTGGAGATGACATGTATAGTTTGGCCAACCAAATAATGTCGTGTCTTCTGAATAGCGAAGACAAGAGCTAAACACTCTTTCTCGATAGGATTGTAGCGAGATTCTGCTCCTATGAGGGTCCTACTCAGATAATAAATGGCCTGTTCGTGACCATTGTCGTCCTTTTGAGCGAGGAGGGCACCAAGAGAATGGTCTAGAGCTTTCGCATAAAGCAAGAATGGCTTTCCTGATGTGGGGGCCACTAAGACTGGAGCTTCGTGAGGTATCTCTTGATGTCTTCATAGGTTTCCTGACAGGCTTGATTCCATACAAAGGAGGCACCTTTTTCATAAGTCGGGTGAACGGTTGACAGCGGCCAGAGAGATTGCGATGAATCTTCTGATATAAGCCAGTCTACCCTGCAAGCCTCTAAGCTCTTTGAGGTTCCTCAGTGGATGCATGTTCTGAATGGCTTTGACTTTGTCTGGGTCAAGATGAATCCCTTTGACGTAACAATGAACCCAAGGAACTTTCCACTTGACACTCCCAAGAAGGATTTTGTCGGGTTCATTTTCAGTTGATGAACCCGCATTATGACGAACATTGTTCTCAAGTCACGAAGATGGTCATCCTTGTTGCAGCTTTTGACAGCAATGTCGTCGACATAGCATTCCACCGTCTTTCGGAGATGATCGCGGAAGATTGTACTCATTGCCCGCTGATAGGTCGCTCCGGCGTTCTTTAGCCGAAGGGCATCACGGTGTAGCAGTATACCCCTAAGGGTGTTCGGAACGAGGTATGCTTCTCGTCGTCGGGATACATCTTAATCTGATTGTACCCTAAAAAGCCGTCCATGAAAGACATTCTTTCGAATCCACAGGTATTGTCAATCATGACATCGGTGATGGGCAGTGGGAATTCGTCTTTAGGACAAGCCGTATTGAGATCACGGTAGTCGATGCAGATCCGTATCTTCCCGTTATTCTTGAGAACGGGAACGATATTAGCAGCCCAATCTGGATGCTGTTCCTCCCGTATGAAGCCACATGCAATGAGCTTATGGACTTCGGCTTCAATAGCCTCCATAATGTTCGGGCGAAACCGACGTTGTTGCTGCTTGACTGGCTTGGCGTCGGGCTTGATGTTCAGATGGTGCATGGCGACTTGTGGATCGAGTCCGAGCATATCTTCGTAGCTCCATGCGAAGACATCTATATACTCCTTTACGAGTGTTATCAATTCTTCCTTTCTATAAGTGATAAGCTTTCACTTATAAAAATGGGCTTAGGGTGGTCTTGACTACCCAAGTTGACCTGCATCACCTTGTCTTCAGTAGGTGGTTCGCGCAGTTCGAATCTTTTTTTTTTTGAGGTCTAATTGCTTGGCCCATGGTTCCTTATCAGTAGCTTCTGCAGGCTCCAATTGACTGCTTGAAGTTATATTAACGGTGAGGTTTTCGAACATCATTCCCACACTAACATCTGAGTCTCAGTCAGAGGATGAGGCTGAATGTGATGGAATTGGTTCATCGTCTGTTAATTGAACCATTGCTGACGATGTGGGTGTAACATATCCCTACCCCCTACGTGTACTATCATAGTAATTTGCAGGCTTCCCTTAGGCACAAAGTTCCGCATCAAGCCATGCCTTCCTTTTTCAAAATTCAGGCCTTCTCCATGCTTTAGGTCGTATCCCATTTTCTTCATAATATGGCGCCCAGGTTGCGCGTAATGAAAGAATTGTGGAGTGTCTGAGTCTGAGCTTGAATCTGCAGCCATGGGTCCCCGTGGTTGGGTTCTACCGAAAATTATCGGTAACTGACCTTCTTTGGATGGCGGGATCACCAAAACGGCTCCTTCTGCGGATTCCATGGGCGTACTGGACGCACTTGGCTTATGTAAAGGCATGTGCAGAGAGCTACCCGTAATGGATTCAAATATCCCAACACTCGCAGGATAAGCGAAAGAAATATTATCATTAATTACCCATTCACCTTCATCTTCAGAAGGAGTATTACATTTGGGATTATTAAGACATGCTATAATTGGTTCACCAATCAGAATGGCTGGCATGCCTGCTTCGGATTCTGAATCCGCCTCATTGCCACTTTCATCATCATCTGGCAATGGTTCTTTGGATGTTTCACACGGCCTCTTGATATAGGAGAGCATCAGTGAAGTAATTTTCCACCCCTTTGAATAGTTGCTTTTCAGCAAAGACAGTTCGTACTGTCGTGTCATCTTCGACATATTTGAAGCACTGGTGTAGAGTGGAGGGAACGATCCAGTTGGCGTGGATCCACGGTCGTCCTAGCAACAAGTTATATGATGTGTCGGCGTCAATGACATAGCATGTCACTTCTGACTTCAGGCTCCCGATTCGGCAATGGAGTCGAATCTTTCCAAGTGGATGACTACTCCCGGCATTGAAACTATATATTGTAGTGGTGGTTGCGGACAACCTATACAGCGGTATACCGAGGAAGTAAAGTAACCTTTTGGGGATGATGCTGAGTGTGGACCCCGGGTCGACTTGTACTCTTTCAATGCACGTTGAACCGATATATCCGGTGTAATACAGAGGTCGATCGTGCTTGTTATCTTTGAGAAGCATATCTTCCGCTGTGAAGGTAATAGCGGGGACCTTTGATTGTACATGATGACACTCTGGGCAAGATGACTGAGCGTCATCGTTAGGGGTTTCTGGCATATATGTCAGGAATGATTCTGAATTAGCCAGGGCATCCTTGAGTGCTTCTCTTGTCTCTTTTGAGAGACGAAGGAGCTCATGTATTGTATTACGAGCTGGGATATTAGCCAGCTGAGCCAATATGTCAAAACGAAATGGCATGTCAAGCCCTGGTCCTGAAGGCTTCTTCAGGACTTGGTCGAATCGGACCTCTTTAGGCTTCTCTTTTCCCTTGGTTGGAATCGAAGCGGATGCTCGTACTTGTACTGACGTCGTTTGCTGTTGTGTCTTACCAGTAGCTTTCTCATACTGTTTTAAATACGATTTTCCGGATCGAGTACCCGTCGGCTGAGGTACATCGGCCTGCGTTGTGCAAGCATGCTTTTCTCCTTCTAAATCACTGAGGGAAGCTGACGTAAGATTGCTGTCGTCTGGCAGGATGGAGATGACATTGCAAGATTTGCCTTTTGACTTGGGCCTCTTTGAATCCCACTGTTCGTCTTGGACGAGGTCTGGGTGTATCCATATTACTTCCCCTGTCTCCAATGTTAAGGGAACAAAACCCTTATTATCTTGAGTTTTAGCTGGAGGATGCTTGAGTTCCAACCGTGGCGCAGGGACTGGATAAGTCCCGTCAGGAACTGTGACCTTTGGGGTTTTGCCGAACTCGAGGGTCACAATATTGGCAGTGACTTTCTTCTGCTCTGACTTTAGTGTCAGGACTCCAGCGTCGACCAAGGCTTGAATTCTATCTTTGAGGACATAGCACTTGTCGGTAGGATGGTGAATCATCCTGTGATAGAGACAGTATATGGGGTCGTTTGTGCGTCCTATCTCATTTGGACGCCGAGCATCTGGCAGCTTCATTTTATTTCCTTTGTGAAGCAAATGGAATATCGTGACCACCTGATCGTCTCTGAAGGAGTACTGTTTTGGAGGGAACTTAGACTCCTGATTATTGAAGCCGCTCTTCTTGGCTTTCGACTGCACCTCCCCGGACAACTCTACGGACATAGTCTCCTTCCCTTTGGCTTGAGAAGACTGCGCCATGTCGCTACGTCCTTTATTGTTCATACCCCATTTGCCTTTGGGGTAGATGGTTCGAACTTTTTAGCCGACTTTTCAGCTATCTCAGCTTGTTCGACCAATTCCTTCCAGGTGTGGGCTTTGACAGCCCCCATGCGAACTTCTACCTGGTCCAAGAAGTTGTGCCTGCATGTCTGTAAGAGCATGGGTAATGGTATCCCTGCTGGGCACATCAAAGACAGATTTCTGAACCGCTCAATGTAGTCACGGACAGATTCGCCCTTCTTTTGCACGGTGGAGAGGAGCTTGTCCATGGTTACCTCGGTATCATCCTCATAGAAACGAGAAAGGAATTGGGTTTCCAGGTCGATCCAAGAATTGACAGAGCCCGGAGGGAGACTTCGGAACCAGTCGAATGCTACCCCCTTTAAGGTGCCAATGAACAGCCTAGCCATGATAGCATCATTGTCTATAACATTACCAGTCTGAGACCGAAATAGTAGATGTGCTGATTTGGTAAACTTTTACCATCATACGTATGCAACGTTGGTGGTTTGAACTTCGGTGGGTATGGCACCGAATCCCACTCCAATGGGTAAGGAAGGACTGCCCCTACTTTCTTTAATTCATCCCTCTAGCTAGGGACGCAATTTGAGCATGGAGAGCTTTAAGGACTTCAGCGTCTAAAGAAGAACCCTCCTTGGATTTCTCGATCTTTGGCTGATCATTGCTAAAATGTTCCTCCTCGTCGTGATTGCTCCCGGCATCATTGTTATTCCAGTTACTGAGGAGTTGAGCGAGCATCTGTTGAATGTTGTCCAGAGCTTCTTGCTGAGTCTTGGAAGTTTGCTCCTGAGCTTCCAAACGTCGACGAAGGTCATCATTACCATTATCAGCCATGTTTACTGATGCTCTGTCTGTTCGCACCGAGCTGACTGTCACCGAAGAAGCATACCCGCTGTTGTCATCTTCTTCATCAGATGACTGGACTGATCTTCTTCTTGGTTCTGGCGAGGCTACTACAGTTGAGGAAGAAGGCTGTTCATTCTGTAGGGTATCGCCACCCTAGATCTGGTGTTTCGGAAAACACCTTCTTCATGCACCAAGATTTCGCCCAAACCTGGGTTGTAATCTGGATCTGGGGAGCTGTAGGGGGTGTCGTCAGATGTTTGTCTTCCCCTGCGTAACTCTCGTCCTCTTCCGGTCATGTTGACGGATGCAAAGGGTGGATCTCGTGAGATGCTCCTTTTATGATGTTTCACCGGGGCATATACCGATAAACGATCAAAAACTAATCGTCGGCCTGGAGAAGTGGCGAAGATTGGTGCTAGCCGGCAATGGACCGAGTAGACTGTCACCAACTGACACCCTACTTGTTGACAACAGGGAGTATTTCGGAAAGATTCCGACTTCCGTTTGTTTGTCAAGAATTCTCGCAAGTCAGACCCAATTGGGCCTAAACAATCCAGCACAGAGGCTCTTTTGGATCGCGCATAGGACGATGTCCTGCTCCTTTTATCCCTGCAGAAGGGATCAGCACTGAGTAGTGCTTGAGTTCTAGCTTTGCCACAAAGAGCGAGCTTAGCGCCTGACAAACTGGAGAGCGGAGCACGCTGTGGTGCTTTGCCCGCTATGCTGCTGCGAAGGCGATTAGCCTTGGATTGTATTTTGGCTGTAGCTTCGCGGCCATGAACCCTGCGCGTACGCTGTGGTACAGTAGCTTCGCTTATGAAAACGAGGCCGGCGCAAGGCGTTGCTGCTTTTGAATTGGGCGACGGTATGATTGCTGTCGTGACTTCGCGATTCGCAGCATTATTGGAGCAGACAGGCATTTTGCCTTTTCTTCGCGAGAGAGGCGCGGTTTTGGCGTAGCTACGCCTGAGGCTTCAGCCAGAGACTTCTGTTTAGGCCTCCACATCCACTTTGGCAGAGGATACTTAGGTTCGCAAGGAACCTGATTAGCCATACTCGAGGCTGAGGGGTGTTGGCAGAATTCTGCTCCTGATTTCTGTTCTGAAACCTTGGTCATGGAGACTAATCAAACTTTCCTTGGAGATAGCCTTTTCTATCTCCGCAGAAACTTTCTTGAAGATTTAGCCAGAGAGGCTCTGGCTGCACCGGCTTTTCTGAATTCAGAGTTAGACCCGAAGGTCTATTCGTTGCATTGCGACACTTGATTCTCGATAGTGGAGAATTTGGTCCCCAGCGGAGTCGCCATCTTGTTTTCCATATAATTTGCAAAGAGAACTTACAATAAAAAGAGTTGAGGAGCTAAATTACAAGTATTCTTAAAAAGATTACAAGTAGATCTCCTCAGAGATTCTGGAGAAGTGTGCCGATAGGAGTCTGGTCAGCGCGCGATCACTTTGTCCCTTTGACGATGCGAGCGATGAGATTCCCTTCTCGCCTGGTTCGGGGAATCAGAGAACAGAAGGTTGGTAGAACCCTCTTGCTACTTCTCAAAACCGCCTTCAATTAGGAATTCCTTCTCGCCTGGTTCTGGAGATTCCTTCAGAAGAAGGTATTAGGGTATCAGCACCCTTATTAGAGAAGCAATTCTCTATAAAGTCTCTGAATTCAAGAACGCAAAGTGCTTTGTGAAGAAGTCTCTGCTTGTGGAGTCTTCTCTCTTGCGTATCGCCTCTCCTTTCTACCTCTGAAGGTGGTCTCCTATCTATAGGGAGAGCAGGGGTATAATTGTTCCTTGAAAATATGGAAACAGATTGAATAAAATCTGTTTAAATCTGGAAAGTAGCCTTGCTGCGAGGCTAGGATTAACTTTTGCGAAGCTAGAAATGGCAGGTCGGTTGATCCTTTTGATCTATTTTGATTCTTTCCATATCGTTGGAGGATTTTCCCTGATCGTCTTACTCGTTTTAGAAGAGTCAAGAGATTGTGGCAATCAACTGCCAAATTTGATCTCAGATTTGTTCTTGATTGGATTTGATCTCAATCCAGATTAGATTTGATCCCGATTAGATCCGATCTCATCTGGAGATTTGTTTGGTCAAATGTTGACCATAGCAGACCAGCAGCGGCGCTGCCCGCTTTGAACTCACAGCGGAGCTGGAGGCAGTATCTGGCGAAGTCAGAGGAAGGCTTCTTCGGCGGAGCTAGATGTCGTCTGTTGCGAAGCTACCATATACCCTCTGCTGCGGAAGTTGCCACTTCTTTTCCCGCTCGTCTTTTAGGTGCCATTGAAGAACTTTGGAAGTTCTTAAACTCTCGAATGAAGAGGAAAGAAGAAGAAGGAAAAAGAGTCAAGTACTCTGAAAAAATTCAAAGAGAAGTAATGTCTTCTCTCTCAGCCGGATGGGGCTTTTATAGGCTGATGATCACCTAAACGACGCCTCGAAAAGAGCACTGGCCGCCGTTTCGAATTGATTGAAACAGCGCCTAAAGCGCCTTCCCGAGAAGCGCTGATTCAGCCCCACTAAGGGCTAACTTCGCCACGAGTCAAATGCGGACTTCGCACAATACATCAATGACTTCGCCAACAGGATAGCCTTAGCTCCGCTGAAGGCATAGGCCGAACTCGCAGATATGCTAGCGTCGCTGGAAACTCGTTCCTGTTTCAGATGGAATCCTATCTTTTAACCCCGCATGGAGTTTAGCTCCGCAAGCCGAATTCAAGATGAAGGCAAAGCAAAAATCAAATGAGCAGAAAATGAACTTTCATTGATTTAAAAGGAAAGGTACATTGATACTACATCAAGGTTGTGTTTTATACAACAGAATCATTTGCTCAAGAGGCATACAAGTGGTCTTATCTACTTTCAATCCAAACCAACCGGACATGAAAGGCCTTCCTCCTGCACAAGGCCATAATCCTTCACATAATGGCAGATGCTGCCACCAGGACAGATGGTGCCACCAGGACAAGGCCGTGATCCTTCGCATAATGACAAGTTTTGCCATCATAAAGCTGGATCTTTCTTAAATAAAATTGGCAAAGGACTGATCGCCACCAGCAGGTTGGATCTTCTTTGATGAAAATTGGCAATGGGAAGATCCGCGACCTTACAGGTGACGTCCGCTTTCCCGAAGTGGATCATCTCGGATAAGCAACTACCAGCCTCGCCTCGAAGTGGATCATCTCAGATAAGCGACTGCCAACCTCCGCTGGGACGCACAGCGGCTGCTCCAGTTTGTTCCTCCTGCTTAAGGGTAAAGTTTCAACTGGAAAAGCAAGAGAAAATTTCCTGGTTTCTTTCATCAAGTCACAAGATTGGCGAACATAGCTCACTGCAATGTAAACTGGAACAAATTAGCAGTTAAACATAGGAGAAGCTACAAAAGCACTAAGTCAAATTCTTTGAGGCGAAGCAATCTGATTCAGTCAAGCATTGATTTCATTTAAAGCAGAGGATAGCCTCGCTTGCACAGAGATGATGGGCTAGATCAGCAAATGCCAAGTCCTAGCCTCGCCTATATGGCTAAGCCAGACTGATCCTGAGGGACGCAGTCTTAGCCCCACCTATATGGCAAGACTGGCTTAACTTTGAAGAGACTAAGTCCCAATTCTTGCCTGTGCAGCGGACTTAACACGCATGCAGTGATCTTTCTTTGATCAAGTCAAAATGATAGCTTTGTTGGGAAGCTATGCTGAAATCCTTCTCTGTAGATCAGTCCAATACAAATAAAGGACAAGGGAAATCAATCCCTGAGGCAGCTGTTAAAGCTAAACTAAGGGAGATGAACTCCCTAAAAGATTATTGGTGAAGTCTCTGAATTATCAAGACTTACCGGTCCTTGGCGGGTAATAACCAGAGTGGGTATTCCCACTAATTCAGAGATCTGAGTATCTCTCTCAACCAAGAGAAGAGAAGAAGAGCAGATCACTTCTCTTCAGAGGACCTCAAATGTCCTCTTTATAGGCCTCATGGCCTGGGTGTTGCCGCCTCAAGCATGGAAGCATGAGCGCATTTAAGGCATTTATTGCGCCTTGAGAAAAGGGACGGTTTCCCTTGGAACCGTGCAAAGGAAGAAACGCTCTCCCTCATAAAGGCATTTATTACGCCTTGAAGACTCCTTGAAGAGAGGGAATATCCTCCCTTGGAAACGCGAGAGGGAAGAATATCTCCCTCGATTAATGCGAGAGAAGTCATTCTGACCTCGAAAAAGGAGTAGTCCTTCTCGTGATTGACCCACAGCAGTTGGCCTTGGAAAGGAACAACATTCCAAAGCGAACTTATTCCGGGAGGCTCAGGCGCGGAGCTACCCAGACGCGAAGCTACCCAGACGTGAATCTACATGATTCTTCGGTGAACTTATCCCAAAGCAGGATTAAAAGCGAAGCTGAACTCAACCACAATGGCGACGTTCGTACTTCACATACCACCTATCAAAACAGTTCAAAGTATTTCGAAGTCTGAGCCATTGCAGACTTTCGAAAACTTTGAAGGGGGTCTTGTTGACACTTAAAAAATACAAGATTCTTACTGGACTGAACAATGTCTAAACTTGTTGACATTTACAAAAGACAAGTGACAGACAGGCTGACGACCAGTTTTCACCCATCTCCAAGGGACAAGGAAGCAACCTGGACTCCACTGATCCAGCAAGCATACAGTGAGCCGGATTGTCTCTAAACAGACGTCAGCAGGTCTAAAATGCTAGCACTTAGCATCACATGAGCCCAAAGGGACAGTCTCGCTTGAGAGGCTAAGATCATCCAACTTCACCTTGAAGCTATTTAAAGCTCCGCCAGGAAGCTAACTTATAGCTTCGCCTGAACTGTTGAAGCGTAACTCCGCAGAGAGAGTCAGCTTTGCCTGAAGCCACATGCAACTGCGCAGAAAGGGTATATGGTAGCTTCGCAACAAACGACATCTAGCTCCGCCGAAGAAGCCTTCCTCTGACTTCGCCAGATACTGCCTCCAGCTCCGCTGTGAGTTCAAAGCGGGCAGCGCCGCTGCTAGTCTGCTATGGTCAACCTTTGACCAATCAAATCTCCAGATGAGATCGGATCTAATCGGGATCAAATCTAATCAGGATTGAGATCAAATCCAATCAAGATCAAATCTGAGATCAAATTTGGCAGTTGATTGCCACAATCTCTTGACTCTTCTAAAACGAGTAAGAAGATCAGGGAAAATCCTCCAACGATATGGAAAGGATCAAAACAGATCAAGAGGATCAACCGACCTGCCATTTCTAGCTTCGCAGAAGCTAATCCTAGACTCACAGCAAGGCTACTTTTCAGATTTAAACAGATTTGATTCAATCTGTTTCCATATTTTCAAGGGACAATTATACCCCTGCTCTCCCTATAAATAGAGGACCACCTCCAGAGGTAGAAAGGAGACGCGATACGCAAGAGAGAAGACTCCACAAGCAGAGACTTCTTCAGAAAGCAATGTGCGTTCTTGAATTCAGAGACTTTATAGAGAATTGCTTCTCTAATCAGGGTGCTGATACCCTAATAACTTCTTCTCAAGGAATCTCCAGAACCAGGCGAGAAGGAATTCCTAATTGAAGGCGGTTTTGAGAAGTAGCAAGAGGGTTCCCGAACCAGGCGAGAAGGGAATCTCATCGCTCGCATCGTTAAAGGGACAAAGTTGTCGGCGCTGACCAGACTCCTATCGGCACACTTCTCCAGAATCTCTGAGGAGATCTACTTGTAATCTTTTTAAGAATACTTGTAATTTAGCTCCTCAACTCTTTTTATTGTAAGTTTTCCCCTTTACAAATTATATGGAAAACAGTGTGGAGTTCACAGGAACCCACTAGTGACTTCTCTAATATAACCCACTCTTATGATGTGAACATGGATGGTTTTTATTAAGAATTTTACCCCTTCTAGTTTTTAAATTTTAAAAATAATTTCAGAGTCATTATTTTCAATACCTTTGTCCCAAATGGAGTGTGAAAAGATGAAATGATAGATTTGGACTCATAAAGTATAAGAACTAATACCGACTCAAGAAATTGACTGAAATCAAGTAAAGATTCAAGTGTCAAAATTTATTCAGAAAGTGAGTCCAAATAAAGTGCTTGAAACTCTAGTCCACATTTATTTTCCCACCATAGATTGTGACTTTTTAAGATTGATAATTCAAGTTCAAGAATAACAGGCATAGGAATCAAAATTATTCTAAAATTTTGTTCAAATCAGGTAGTAAAATAAGAGTCAATATTGAATTAGAAATTTGAACTGAATCACAAATTTGAGAATCTGGGTCACATTCTTGATTTAGTTAAATTTCATAAAAATGAGAACTTTCCAATTTGTCAATGAGAATTTCAAAAGTATGGTATTGGTCAAGTTCAATATGTTGATCATAAAAGATTGGTGATTCAATTTCATGATGAACTGGCACGGGATCCAATACAGTCTCGAGGAGGTGAAGAAAATCAGGTAAAGATACCGGAGTCATTATTGAATCAAGCATTGAAATTGAATTACCAAGCTGAGATTCATGATCACATTCATGCTCAAGTTCAATTTTAGGAAAGGGATAACTTGTCAAAATGTCAATGGTACTTTCAAAACTTAGAGTTTGGTCAAGTTCAAATGAGTGTAATGAAATTGAAGCTTGGTTTTCAAAACAACATGATTCTTGGGCTCTAAAAGAATGGTTAGCGATGTCAAGAATGATCAAAGGGTGGGAATGAAGTGTGTTGACCATTATATTTATTTCCTGATTATAAGTGATTTGAACCTGAGTCGTGGCTTCAATCGTCTTTTCAACGTCGACTGGTTCATCATTTTGTTGCGATTGCACTTGAAAAGATGGGTATGAAGATTGGTTTTGGAAATTTTGGTGAAACAGTGAGTCCATCAGATTTTGAGATTATTACTTGGGCTCATGCAAGAGTTCTATACTCGTCTTCAAGACTGATGATTGGTCATTTTAAAGAGGTGGGGCTGAGTATTACTCTTGAATATATTGTGGAATTAGAGAGGCCAACATTTTCTGAAATTTTCGTTCGGCCTCCTGCATGGCTTCCATACTCTTTTCTAACACAGATTTTTCTTCTATGCGTTGTTGTAGAAAAGGAAATATGAAGCATGATCTAGAAAAGTTTATGAGTTGAGCTTGTTATGTTGGGACTCAATTATGACTTGTGCTGCTTCCATACTCTTATCTAATTCGGTTTCTTCAATTGGTGGTTTAGGAAAACGAGTATAGGAAGCAAAAATAGGGAATGAAATTGTGAAAATTGTGAAAATTATGGACAAGAATGTTGAAAATTTGACTCGGGGAAGTAAATCCCTATTGACTCTGTGGAGAGTAATATTTTGAAATTTTTGGTCATAAGGTTGAAGGTATAGGTTATATTGAGTCAAATAAATCAAATCCAGATTATTTGGTTGGTCCATGTTATTCAAAGCTGAGTTGGAGTTATTCGAGTCAAATAAGGTCAATGTGAAGTATGGATTCATATTAGGATTGAAATAATTGGTGTTGAAATTTATTTCACAAACAGACACAAACAAAAAAAAAGGCAAACAAACAAACAAAAAGAAAGAAAAAATCAAAACCAAGCTTATGCTAGGGTTGACCTAGACTTAGATGACTCATAACTAGTTGATCATCCCAGTAAGGTTGTTATGTGAACCCGATTACAAGCTAAACAGCCAGGTAGGGGAAAAAATGTGGTGGGAGGTATCCTTGCGTAAGCAACAGGCTTTAATTACGCCAAACCACTGGATCTTTGAGGCTTAACCTCTTAATCCCCAGCCTTAGACACCGATTTGGCAAGAGTATGGTTCTCACAAGTTCCACCCTCGGTCAATCTCTTAATGAGTCTGAGATGTCCCTAGGGGCCAACGTCTATCAATTTTTATTACAGCTAGGGTTGTGTGAGTGGGGAGGTGATTTTTGGGTTAAAGAAGGGTATGACTTCCCCACCTTATCTTGTATCGGGTTATACCCTTAAGTCTAATTCGGGCAAATGTGCAATATAGACAAGAATAACACACAAAATGAGTAAATCATCTACGTGTTTATCCTATGCTATATGTAATGCCATATGTACACTTCAGACCAGATCACAATAACAGAACAAAATATAGTATATTCAAATTGAATTGACACGTACCTAAATGTAAATGTCTAAACTGTTTTAAAGCGTCCAAATATAGTATTTTAGTTCTTAGTTTATTGTAGTATTCAGGCAATGAAAGCAGAAAAATAGCAGTATAAGTCTACTAGCTATTACAATATGCACATCCCAGCAAAACAAGTGACGAATCTGCCACAGATTTGCCACAAAAACGCGACTAAAGTCGCATTTGCGCGGCTTTTCTGTGGAAGTTGGTCCTTACTTTCAAGAGTAGGGAGCTACAACGCTAATGGGTGTCCTATAATATTTAGTTCCTATAATAATTGACCTAATAATTGACCTGCACGCAAAAACAGAGAAGAAAATATTAACAAAAACTTGAGTTTCAACCATTCTCATCCCTGACAACGTCGCCATTTATTGGTCAAGGCAAAATCGTGCATGAAAACGTGTATTTTGAAATCAGTATTTTAAGTGTTCGCGCTATGTCTTCCTCGATATTTCCGTTATAGCATGATGGCTACACGGGTCGAATCTATAGGGACAGATAGTGATAGAAGCATTAACAGTTCTTATTCACGTCGGTTCTTAAAAGTTCTTATTTGTTAAAGAAAGAGAGAAGAAAAAGAAAAGAAAGTTAGAAGTGATAGGTGGAGAAGGCGATGAAATCGACAAAGTGAAAATAATGGAGAAGTGGCTATGAATTGGTAAAGCAAAACAAGAAAATAGAAATGAAATGGAAAGTGAAATGATTTTGAAAGTGGGTTAAAAACAAAATAGAAAAGAAGATGAAATTTGTTGTGAAGAAGATGAAAATAAGGATGAACTAAGAAGAAAGTGAAAACAATAATAGAAAAATGATAAAAAGGTTTTGAAAATAGTTTTTAAAACAAAGTAAAAAAGAAGGAAAATGATAAAAGAAAGATTATGGCTACTAACTACTAATTGCTCCACTAACATGCTAACCTCTTAGTGATAGTTGCTGATTGCACAAAACAAAGTACAGAGAATATAAAAAGTATATGTGATTGGTTTAAACTTTGAATCTTTGCAATATATCCGCGGTAGCTATGGCTAAAGCGGGTCGAACCTCAGGGAGAGATGCGATAGAAGCTTTTCGGTACTATTGTCTTCTTTATTATCTTCTCTGTTGTTAGACTTAGAAAGAGAAAAGATGAATTGCATATAGATAAAGGATTAAACTAAAAGAAAGGTTCACAACTTACTAATAATCAACCACCATACATGCTAATGCTAGATAGATAATTACTTCACTTTAAATCTTAAACATGATATTCTACCACAAAATCAAGATACATAGGAGGAAAACTAGGATACGGGTTAAAATAGCACTAACCAAGATGTAACATTACAATATCAAGATTGTCAGTCAAGTATAAAGTAAGAAAGATCATTAGAAAGTACAAGCAAATCTTTAACCCTAACACTTATTAAAGTTGAACATTAAAATATCAAGATATTTCTCAAGATAGATTAAGAAGAACAATAAAAAAGTGTTTAAACTAGTTTCTTATCCTAATGAGTCTTCAAGAATTAAGATTGGAGTATGCATGTATATGATCTAATCTGGTTATCTACTAGACATTAGATGTGATGGTGGTGACGTTTTAGCAAGCCATGAGAAAAATCTAGCTACTCATAAAAGAAAGAAAGAAATAAAAAATAAGAAAAAGCAAAAATAAAGTAAATAACAAAAGAGATATGAAAAGAAAGAAAGCACCTTGTATTGATCTGTCACCTCAAATTACAATGGCTTCTCCTTCTCACAAATAGAACTAAAATACAAAAGAAATTTAGAGAAGAGACTAAAAGAAAAATCCTAAGTTATGATCTCTGATGTGGAGATGCCTCATAATGAGAGATTTCAGCTCTTTAAATAGGCCTCAAATCTAATCACAATAGGATACAAAATAGAAGGTTTCATAATTCAATAAGGAATTCAGTCCTGCAGCAAGTTGGCGTGTTGTTTGCTGAATATGACTTAACCGATGGCTGAATTAGACAGAGTGATAAACATAAGAATTGTAGTCCTTCCAATCTTCTTTCTGTAGCATCTTAAATAATAAGATTTGAAGATCTGTAGCAAACGTTATGATCCGATTACTAAAAGGTGTACAGTCAGAATCCGAGCCTGAATTGATTTTGAACTCCATTTAATTTGAATTATCCTCCTTTTCCCTTTTAGGATTAGTTTTATCCCCTTCATCTTCTAGGACTTTATCTCCTGAATTTGAACTTGAATAGGAGATGAAGATTAATCCTTTCCTCCTTTGGATTCAATTTAATCCAACTTTGAATAGGATTACGGATAAAATGAAGCTTCTTGTATCTTTATCCTCTCATTTAAGTAACTACACACCATAATCAAAAAAAAGGTTAATAGCATTAATAAATAAAGGAATGATCAAGGATATATGTGTAAAAGTGATGATAAAAATGCAATTTTGGAGTACAATCAGTTGCCTCACATGGATCCTTGGCCATCACTAGTACTTGGCTTCAAGAGCATTACAGAATATGGCACATAAGATTATTCTTTCACATTTAATCCACACAACAAGGTGCAAGCTATTCTTAGATCATCAAAATCAAGTAGAGGTGAGCATGAAATAAAAAAGACATTGCGAGTTAGCTTGTAGTGGTTAGATGTTAGAATGTTAGAATCCATGATCATGAACCATCATCGGCTCTTACAAGAGTAAGAAATAGTAGAGATTATTAGATTCATGTGGATTATCGAGTAAGAAGTTAGCAAGTTAGTAGTTAGTAGTTAGATGAAAGACATTGCGAGTTAGTTTGTAGTGGTTAGATGTTAGAATGTTAGAATCCATGATCATGAACCATCATCGGCTCTTATAAGAGTAAGAAATAGTAGAGATTATTAGATTCATGTGGATTATCAAGTAAGAAGTTAGCAAGTTAGTAGTTAGTAGTTAGATGCCATAAGGTGAAAAGTAGCTAAGCACCATGTAGAAGATGGAGAAGATTACAATAGAGAAGAAAGGAGACACTTTTACATAGATTGTCACTCTCTAGTATAATATACCTTTTTCTCTCCTTTGAATCTATCTCAACCCTACTACATGAACTAAAAAAATTAAGGAAAATACAAATGAAAAGAAGAAGAAAACCTAAAACTAATCATAAGGAGAGAAACCCTAATTCTCATTGTTCAACCTGTCTCTGCTCTGAAAATACAGTTTTTATAGGCAAAAGAAGACTCTTAATGGTGAGACGACGCCATGCGTCAAAGATTGACGTGTGGGCCCACCAAATTGCAGTAGAAACAAAGAAACCGCGGCAAAATTTTGTATCCAGTCCTGATCTTTTGCCAGTTTGTCCGTCTTGCTTCTAGGACCTTCTAAGGTATCTAATTTTGCATAGATTGGACTTGTATTTTTCCAGATACAGCTTTAAATACGAAATTTCAAGGTGGTCTTCTTGAAGCTCTCTAGATTGGCATCCAAGAAATTCGGATTAATTACCCAAAATGTGTATAATTAAGCTCTTATTACTCTTTTACCGATAAACTCTTGATTGTCTGCATAAAAAATCAAAACACGGGTGAGAAGCATTATTTTATTCATAATCGAATGGAAAATGCAATATGCGAATTTAAAATGGCAGACTAATCAAACATCAAGAGGCACAACGCGTTTCTCTCTTCATCTTAAAAAGAAACCTGAAGCCTACTCTTTGTGAGAATGGCTTCAATGTTAAAGGAAATTTTTTTGTTTTTTGTCTTCATTTTTTTGGGCAACATCTTATCTAAGCAGAGGCTCTGTCCACCGTCCTGGGCCGAGTGCTGGTGGTTTACCAAAAGAGTTTTTACCGCTAGGAGAGGAGGTCACTTCAAAGTCCGGGCGAGGGACTTGCTTCTGCATGTTACATCACCCCATGTCAGCAAATTTATTTCTTTTTTTAATTTCTTTTACGTTAGTAGTATGTTTAGGACAAGCAAACAAGTTTGATTAAAAGATTTATTTAATTAATGTGTCACATGTTTAAAATTTAGAAATATTGTTATAAATATCCAACAGAAGGAGGTCAAACCTCTTGAAGAAAATCTTCAGATAAAATGACATTGTATATATTTCAAAATGCCTTAAATCAACATATATTTCCTTCTCTTTTAACAATTCATTCTATTTAAATAACTAATAAAGTTTTCTCGCTAATGTATAACAAATTCTAGTTGAAAGTTTGCCCTTTCTTTAGTTTTTAGAAATTTTTGTTATGTATCAGCAATCTATAAAACATTATACAAGTTCTTGATTAGTCACCTTATATACTAATTGTGCATATATAAATATCATGAATAGACGATCTCTTGAAATAAATGTGTAGCCTCTTAGATGCGTACTCTCCTAGTTGAGACTAAATATTAGACAATCTAAAGATTCATCTGAATTCATCCATAAATCAAGAAAGTTTCAAACAGTTCAGGAAACATTAACTGTGGATATATATAGACAAGGGAAATAATAAGTATATGATTATTCATTTTCTTATTATTTTCTTTTGAGAATAGGTGCAACGCGCATCCCTTGGAATTCGAACCTGGACCGCTTCCCTTCCCTCTCTCTTGCATGCTATCCTGCCAAAACCCTAGAAAAAATTTAGCACAAGGGAGAAGAATGAATGGACACAAAAGGAAGACCAGTGCAAAAGTTGAAGTTCATGCCATATGGAAATCAGATGTCTGCAAATTTCCAACTCATGCCAATTGTTATGCATGTAACCGAGATGTATATTGTTCCTATATGTTTGCATAATGCAAATTAGGGAAAACATTTGGTGCTTTTCTCTGGCTTTCTGTCTCTTCCTACTCGATCACTCAAACTGAAGTAGATCAGGTAAACATTTGATCTTCTTTTTAGATGCTTATCGCTTTCTACATTCACTAATCTTTTTGTTTGTTGCTATTAGAATACATTTAGCAGATATGATCTTTGTTAATTATTTTCTTAATCTTTTAGTTAGATAATAAATAATTTTTGAATACTAGAACAATATTGTTTTAATTATAGCTTGATTCCGTCTTTTAAGTTTTTCTTCAACATATATTCCATCATATTCACAATCACTGGTGTTCAAACAAAGCTAGATCTTTCAATTCGGTAATATTCAAAATATATAAAGGAAACAATAACTTGTTTTTGCAGTATTTTTTTTTTTCTGCAAACAATAAACACACAATTGCCCCCAATATTTTATAGTTCTTATTATGCTTTATTTATCTATTTTTCCTTGAGGTGAGAGGAGGGGGGAGGAGACTCATCTTGTTGTATTTTGGGTTCTACGATAGGCCTCCAACATGATGTACCAACTCTCTTTGTTTCATTATTTTTTCATTAATGAAACAAGGGTTATACACAGACACACACGCTCCACTTTTTATCTCAAAAAACTAAAGAATTTGTAGTTTGCATTCATCTTATCCTTGTGAAACAGGGTAAGTAAACAAGTAATTAGAAGCTTTCTAGCATAAATATGAAAGAATGTGATAGGTTTTTTGTAATTCATTTTGATCATTGATAACATCAAATGGGTAATTTTAGCTTTTTAGATAAATAAATAAATTTTGAATATCGGAGATAATTAATATTTATTGTTTTAGTTTCCTCTTGATTGTCTTTCAAGCTTTTTTCAACATTCTTCAATCTATCACTTATTATCATTGAAAACTAGATTTTTCAATTTATGCAATATATATATATAAGTAAACAATAACTTGTTTTTGCCGCATTTTTTTTCTGGCAAATGGGCAACATACAATTGGCCCCCGATATGGTAACTGTTAATGAGGGTCCCAACTATTTAAAGTATACATTCATTGTATCCTTGTGAAACAATGCTTTATTGTAACACCCCGCTGCCGTAATATGTACTTAGTTACGTATTCAGATTTTTTGACGGTATTTTTTGATTTACTTCCTGTATTTGTTTTGTATTATGAATAATTTTCATGATCGTTTTGCCATGGATACAGATTCGTGAACTCAGAGTCAGCCTTGTCTGGACCGGGGACCCGATCGTAGGATATTGCTCGATTAGATCTTTTCGGTAGTGAGATTTAACTAATTTCAGTTTCAAACATCGTTTTCTAATATTCTAGATTTTTTATGATTTTCTGAGATTTTTCTGAATTAAATTTAAAATCTTCTAAACCAGTGTCGACCAGTGCCGCTGATTAATTCTCAAATTTTTTATTTACAAATGGAGTTAAATTTTTAGAAATGGCTTTCACATTATTTTGTAAAATCACATTTTTTAAATATTTTTTCTGAGATTTTTCTTAATTTATCAAAATTCCACCGGATTTGGTGTGGCCAGTATCGCTGGTTGATTCCATGATTTTTAGTTTATAATCAGAATTGAATTTCTGAATTCTGCTTTCACATTACTTCTTAGAATCATATTTTCTCTTTTAATGTATTTTCTGATATTTTTCAGAATTTATCAAAATCTGGCCAAACCGGTGTAGACCTGTATCGATGGTTGACTCCAGGAGTTTTAATTTGAAATGAAATTTTATTTCTAAAATCCGATTTCGTTTTATTTCTCAGGATAATCTTTTCTACCTTCGGGCATTTTTGGTGATTTTCTGGAACAGTCGATATTTCCCAACTTTATTATAATATTATATTTTTAAATATTGCCTTTCCTTTCTTTCTTTCCTTTTCTTTTTCCTTTTCCCACTGACTCCGCCCACCGACCACTCCCCTTCATTTATTACAACTTCCCTCCATCACTCCCTGTCAATCTTCCTTTTTTTTTTCCTTTTCTGTTTCCTTTTTCTATCGTTCTTTCCTTTTTCTCTTCTTCTCCTTCTCTTCTTCTTCTTCTCCACTTGGCCGGCGCACAAGCACCCCACTCTGGAGCCTCCAGCCACCGAGCTGGTGAAGACTACCTCCCAACATCGGCCATCAATCCCCTCTCTTTCCCTTTTCTCCATCTCCAACACTAACAAATCGCCACCATCTCTATCTTCTTCCTCCTCCAAACCACCACCATCACCTTCAAAAATTCCTCAAATCAATTATCACCACCACCATCTTCTCCACTCCAACTCCACCTTCACAACACCCTACTCCTCCTCTTCCTTCCATCTCCTTTAATTTCTCCACCTCCACCCAAAATTACCACCAAAACCATCATCTCCACCTCCTTCACTACTCTTCTCCACCACTAAACACAAAACCCCTCCTTTTCCCCCTCTTTTTGGGGTGGTCTATGCCACCCTGGGACCGCGCGCCGCCGGTGACCGCGCGCGGCCAGGGGCCCCGTGGCCCCCTATCGTGGGCAAAGAAGGGGCGCCCCCTTTCTCTCATCTCACTCTCATCTCTCTGTTTCTCTCTCTAGCCTTCTCTCCCTAGTTCTTTCTCAAACTCTCTCTCTTACTGTCCTTTCTCTCTCTCTGCAGTCTCTCTCTTTCTTCAGTTTCCTCTTTCTCTCTCCGTTTCTTTCTCTTTCTCTCTCCATCTCTCTCTCCTCTCTCTCTATCCCTCTTCCTTCTCTCTAGATTTCCCTCTCTAGCTCTCTCTAGTCTTTCTCTCTCTAGCACTCTCTTTCTCTTTCTAGTCTTTCTCTCTCAAGTTTTCCCTCTTTCTCTCTCTAGATTTCCTTCTCTCCTCAGCTCTCACTCTTCTCTCTCTTATCTTTCTCTCCTCTTATCTTTCTCTCTCTAAAATATATTTATTTATTATATTTTATGGCGCATTCACGAGTTCCTGGGATTCCAGAATTTTCGGCTTTTCTAGAAATTTAGGCGAGTGTCCTTGCCTCCTTTTGGATTTCCCCGCTTTGTCGGGTCGACATGTAATTTATTTCGTATTTGAATGTATTTTGTATTGGGCAGTGCCCCTGTATTTGCATGTAGCCAAGTGCTCATGATTGTACATGTATATGCCCATGATGAATGCTTGTACTAGGATAGTTTACTTTGTGCATATATACCATGCCTGTGATGTACTCTTTTACTACTTTATCCATGCGTGGCCACCTTTTATGGTCATTAGCCTCTGGGCTTTCTATTTGACCTTCGGGCCCTATCAGCCTCCGAGCTTTCTACTCAGCCTCCGGGTTTCTCCACTCCACGGTAGTCGTGATATTAACGCTTATATGTATGCTCATGTAGTACTAACATCTCGTGCATGTATGATTTAGTTGAAACCTGCACACAAAAATACAGAATTTCAGAAATATAAAATAGAAGTGCAAGTTCCGACAATAGCAAGTTGATATGCGGGTCGTGATCCACAAGGAGGGATGAGCGACGGAAGCTTGTTTAGAAAGTTCTCTTTTATGCTACAAAGTATGGCTAAAGATCTTTTTTTAGTTCTTTAAAAGAAAATTAAAAGGAGTTAAAGTTAAGTTAGGATGAAAGTGGTAGATAGAGAAGGTGCAGAAAATGAAAGTGAATATGTACAAAGAAATTGAAAAAGACTGAAAGAATTTCGGAAGATTGTGGTGTTGGTAATTTACACTAAAATTAAAAGAAAAGAAAACCTAAAAGAAAAACTTACCTCCTCTGGTTGATGACTTACCTAGAAATCTTGCATGTTTACCTTGCTTCGGAGGCGATCAACGCATAATTCATAAGATCGAGCGCAGTCTCCATTCGCATTACAATATCAAGACGAACAGGAATGAAATGATATGGAATCTTGAGGAGGAGAACATCATCATGAAATATCGGTGGCACTCACACAGACATGGCTATAATGATGCTTCTAGATTCACTAGGATACTCATCAAAACTAAAAGAGGAAAAGTAGAAAGAAGTAGAAAAAGAAAGTAAAGACGAACATAAAAAAAGTTACCTTTTAATGCTTGCAGAAACAATGGAAGAAAGGAGGAGGTTACATCGGTGTCATTCTCAACATAAGTCTCTCTCTCTTACTCACATGAATCTCAGTCTATCTTATGCTTACAAACAAATAAAAATTACATAAAATAAAAATAAAAACCTACACTACAAAGATTGAAAAACTGGCCTTAAATCTATCTCTGCTTCATCGTTCTCTTTTGACTTTGAGATTGTCGGTATTTATAGGAGAAATGCAGAGGTTAGAGGAGTATGAAAATAGGGGAAGCTGAATATTTCTGAATTTGGATCTTCCCCTTATCTCCAAACTTGATTTGATGTAGATATTCAGTTCTGATCTGCAGCTTGTTGGCGTGTTGATTACTGAACATGACTTATCAAATGATAGAATTCAAAATAGTGATCAACTTAAGAGTTGTAGCCCTGTAAGTCTTCTTTCTGGATCATCTTGAATCATTAGATTTGAATTTCGGTAGCGAAAGTTATGATTCAAATACTAAAATGTATCCAGTCAGAATCTGAGTCAAATTTGCTTCATCTCGTCCGTTAATCTTCTCACTATCCAGTTATCCCTTTGAATTTGGACTTTGTATTTTATGTTATCCTCAGTTGATCTTTAGATTTAATCACTTAATTCACCAAAAGCTGAATTTAACCAATAGGATTTGGGATCATTCTCCTCTAACCAAATAGATGTAGTTAAATCTGAATTTAACTGATATTTATTTGATTTTATCCTCTTTCTCCCCATAATTATTTTCTGTAAAATAGACATTTAAGACAAGGAATTTAGCAGATTTATTATACAATAAATGTGAAAATGTAATAAAGAATAATGCAATAAATGTGTGTAATCACACCCCCACACCTATCTTTTGCTTGTCCTCGAGCAAAATAATAAAACTAAATCAAAGATTATTTGACCACTTTCGCAGGTTACGCGATTGCATTGAGTATGTGCAACAAGTCGTTAAACCTCTAGGTTTCCCCTAGAGGACGAGTTTTGTCTCGTGAGGGTTCTCAGTGGATTAACCCACAAAATTCATAAAGAAAGAGAAACAAAGTATTAGTATTTTAAAACACATTTTGAAAGAGAAAAATATTTGAAGTATTATTATACGAATTAAGTAACATATAAGTTATAGGAAAACTGAATTTTTCATTTCTAAACTTAGTCTCTATTCAAACATTTGTTATCAATCAAAGTAAGGAGTCAAATTGTACTTCTCATCTAGTCTATTACTTTACCCTAAGTCATATGCATCTTCGTGACCGTGAAAATTTTGACTAAAGGTTCTTTAACTCTAACTCTTATGCCTTATTTATTTATTTTTGGTGGTATTATTCCTTAGTTCTATAGGCTTTCTATCTGCCCATGCAACGAGCCTTTAATCGGTGTCTCCCAAACCAAACGGTCTTAGGGTACCAGGTGAGAAAACACACCAAGGACTTAAGGACTCGAGCAAACAAGGCCACAAAACTAAGAATTTATTATATGAACCGCTTTTAGGCGTGAATACTTATGCTTTATGAGGCACAAATACCCAGCTTAATCAGAGGATTTTATAAATATTTATATATTCCTTTTTTTATCTAATCATCTTTTGCATAAATACCAAGGCTTGCTTAGGCCAAAGCACCTAGCTAATCAATAATTAGATTTGTTTATTTTTCATAGATATACATACATACATATATATATATATTTTATAAGGCATAAGAATCTTTGTTTTTTGAACCCTAAGTGTGTAAGTGTATAAAGTGTGCATATTTCATCAAGGCAATGATCAAGACTAAATTACTTTGATAAATTATCTTCAACCCTAAAATCAAACAAATAATCTTATTTTGACAAAGTATAAGAAATCCTAATTATGATTATCCTATTCCTTAAAATTGACTTAATTTCTTACAAAAAATATGTCAAAATATTGTTTCAATTTTCAAAAAGTTTTTTTTAAAGTAAAGAAAATGTTAATAATAATTTTTTTTTGTTTTTTAAAAAAAGAAAAACCTAAGTTATGTTAGAACCCTCCTCCACACCTATCTCATGCATTATCCTCAATGTATGAATTAATGCATTGATGCATGAAAAATAATAAAGGGAAGGAAAATATTACCTTAAGGTGGTGGTTCCGGTGGTGATCTGATTGGTCCACAAAATGCGGCCCAATCTAATTTGCGTGGAGTTTGGAGGAACCCACCAGAAACCTCTCTAATATAACCCACTAAAATGATGTATATATGAATAATTTTTATTAAAAATTTTACCCCATCTAATTTCTAAATTTTACAAATAATTTTAGAGTCAATTTTATCAACACCCTTGTCCCAAAATGGAGTGAAAAGATGGAATGATTGACTTGGACTTAGGAAGTACGGGAACTAATACGGACTCAGGAAAGTGACTTAAGTCAAGTAAAGGTTCAGAAGTCGAGATTGGTTCAAGAAGTGGGTCTAAATCAAGAAGTTGAAACTCAAGTCCACATTCATTTCCCAACAACGGAATGTGACTTAATATTGGTGATTCAAGTTCAAGAATGACAGATGTGGGAATCAAAACTGACTCTAAAAGATTACTGATGTTGGGTAACAAAACAGGGTCAATATTGATTCAGGAATTTGAACTGGATCACAAATTGAGAATCTAGGTCATATTTCTCATTGAGTTCAATTTCAAGAAAGTGAGAACTTGCCAATTTGTTAATGGGACTTTCAAAAGTATGCAATTGCTCAAGTTCAATATGATGAACATAAAAGATTGGCGATTCAATTTCATGATGAATTGGCACAGGATCCAATATTGACTCGGAAAAAAGATTGAAATCAGCTGAAGACACCGGAGTCATTATTGAATCAGGAAGTAAAATTGAATCACCAAGTTCAGGTTCAGGATCATATTCATTCTTATGCTCAATTTCAGGAAAAGGATAACTTGCCAATGTCAATGTGGTTTTCAAAATTTAGAGTTTGGCCAAGTTCAAATGGGTATGCTAAAATGGAATCTTATTTTCCAAAACAACATGATTCTTCGTCACTAACAGAATGGTTAGCGACATCAGAAATGGTCAAACGGTGAGAATAGAGAGTTTAGACCATTATACCTATGTCATGATTACGTGCGATTTGAGCCTGAGTCATGGCTTCAAGCATCTTTTCATTATTGATTGGTTCATCATTTTGTTGCGATTGGACTTGAAAAGATGAAGTTTTGGTTTGGAATTTATGGTGAAATTGTGAGTCCGTCAGACTTTGTGATTGTTGCTTGGACTCACGCATACTCATTTTCAAGATTGATGATTTTCTATTTTGAACTGGTAGAACTGAGTATAAATCTTAGAAATATTGTGGACAAGGTGGATAAGGAGGACAAGTTGGTTGGAAATTGGACTCGGGGAAGGTGAATCCCCATTGACTCTGTGAAGAGTTGAAATTATTTTGAAAATTATGGTCATAAGATTGGGGGCATGGGTTATATTGATTCAAATAAGACCAATCCTGCATACTAGGTTAGTTAAGCTTATGATATGCCTGGTTGGTAATATCTGAAAAGAGGTTGGGGTGTAATATGGATTACCATTAAAATTGGAAAAATTATTATTATAAGCCATATCATACAATAAATATCAAACACAAATAAAGAAAAACAAACAAATAAGCAAACAAATAATAAAAAAAATCTAACCTAAATTAGGGTATACCTTAGACCTAGACGACTCCTAACTGGTTAGACTGCCCACGGGGGGTATATTGCTGAATCTGACCACAAGTTAATCGGCCAGGTAGGGGCATGATTGGTGGGAGATATCCGTGCTTAAAGCAACGGGCCTAATTATGTCAAACCACCAGCCTTCGGGGTTTCACCCCTCAATCCCCAACATTAGACACCGATTTGGTAAGAGTCAAATTTAAATCAACTTTCCCCTTAGGTCAATCTCCTATTTGAGTCCGAGATGCCCCTAGGGCCAACGTCTACTCAGTTTTAGTTAGACTTGGGTTAGTGAGTGAGGAGATTGTTTGTGGGCTAAGGGAGGGTAATGACTTCCCTTATCTTGTTTATAGGATAAGCCCTTAAATCAATTTAATGCAGTGTACAAGTATATAGAAAAAAGTAACACTCAAGCAATATTTCATACAAGAATGAACCTTATACTAAATGCTATGTACACATACCTTGACTCCAACACTCTTCAATAGTAAATAAAAAATATAATGAAATAGACACGTGCCTAAATGCAAAGTCTAAATCATTTTTAGCATTTACAATCAACCTTTTACCGTTGTGTTAGAAATGTATGTACAATGAGTCAAACAAGGAAATAAATAGCTTCAGATATTAAACCTTACAATTCAGCCAACCTGTAAAAAATATAGGTTAGTAGTTCACTCAGATTACCACAGGAATGTAGCAAATCTGAGAGCTTCTGGGCTTTGCTTTCTTAAGCAGAGTCCAGGGTCACTTATATGTCCACTGCAGCAAAAATTCTTTGTTGTCAAACATGTACACCAAGAACAAAGAAGAAAGTTAACTAAAACTATAAATCTAAAAAGAGAATAACTTACCGTCCCTCCCCGGCAATGGCACCAAAATTTGATTGAGGTAAAATCTGCACACAAAAATACAGAATTTCAGAACTTTAGGAATAGAATGTGCAAGTACTCAATACTACCGCTATAGAAATTGGCTATGCGGGTCGTGATCCACAAGGAGGGACTAGCGATGGAAGCTTTTTAATAAGTTCTCTTTTAGGTTACAAAGAATGGTTAAAAATCATCTTTTAGTTCTTAAAAAGAAAAGAAAAATAAATTACAATCAAGTTAGGAAGAAAGTGGAAGATTGAGAAGATGGGAAAATGGAAAATGGATTATATACAAAGAAATTGAAAAGAGTGATAAAGATGGTTGGAAGATTGGGGTGATCTAAACTAAAGAATTAAAAGAGAAGAAAGAAAACCTAAAAGAAAAACCTGCCTCCTTTGGTTGATGACTTACTTGAAAACCTCGCATGTTTACCTTGCTTCGGAGACGATCACCACATAATTCTTAAGATCGAGCTCAGTCCCCATTCGCATTACATCATCAAGACGAACAAGAATGAAATGATACGGAATCTTAAGGAGGAGAACATCATCATGAAATATCGATGACACTCACATAGACATGGCTATACTGATGCTTTTAGATTCGCTTGGATACTCATCAAGACCAAAAGAGGAAAAGTAGAAAGAAGAAGAAGAAAACGAAAGTAAAGACGAACATAAAAAAAAGTTACCTTTTATTACTTGCAGAAATAATGGAAGAAAGGTTACATCAGTGTCACTCTCAACATAAGTCTCTCTTTCTTACTTACATGAATCTCAGTCTATCTTATGCTTACAAACAAATAAAAATTACATAAAATAAAAATAAAAACCTTCACTACAAAGAATGAAAAACTGACCTAAAATCTATCTCTACTTCGTCGTTCCCTTTTGCCTTTGAGATTGCAAGTATTTATTGGATAAATGCAGAGGTTAGAGGAGTACGAAGATAAAGGAAGCTGAATATTTCTAAATTTGGATCCTTCCCTTATCTCCAAACTTGATTTGATGTGGATATTCAGTTCTGATCTGCACCTTGTTGGCGTGTTGATTGCTGAATATGACTTATCAAATGATAGAATTCGAAATAGTGATCAACTTAAGGGTTGCAGCTCTATAAGTCTTCTTTTTGGATCATCTTGAATCATTAGATTTGATTTTCAGTAGCGAAAGTTATGATTCAAATACTAAAATGTAGCCAGTCAGAATCTGAGTCAAATTTGCTTCATCTCCTCCGTTGATTTTCTCTCTATCCGTTTATCCCTTTGGATTTAGACTCTGTATTTGATGTTATTCTCGGTTGATCTTTAGATTTAACCACTTGATTCATGAAAAACTGAATTTAACCAATTGAATTTCGGATCATTCTCCTCTAACCAAATAGATCCAGTTAAATTTGAATTTAACTGATATTTATTTGATTTTATCCTCTTTCTCCCCATGATTATTTTTTGCAAAATAGACATTTAAGACAAAGAATTTAGCAGATTTATTATATAATAAATGTGGAAATGTAATAAAGAATAATGCACTAAATGTGTGCAATCAAGGTACTTTTGTACCGACTCTGGGTTTCTGCCCACTCTCAGGCTCGCTACCTAATGGTTCTAGGCCTGTACCCTTTGGGTTTCATGGTAGCTACCGAGTGTGTGCTTGGACCCAGAGTGTAGTTTAGCCTTCGGGCTCTCGCCCACTACCTCTAAAGAGAAGTGCGCTTAGACGGTCAGGTTTTTCAGCTCCGCCTAGTTGGCATGCTTAGTGCTCAGCACTTTACCACTAGATTCGTCTTGGCGAGATGCTGCCGGATTTTCTACTCGCACTTTAAGCCGAGTCGTCCCAGTAACCTCGCCAGGCGCTCTATTGTTAAACACTCTTTGATGTCCGTACCTCCAGCTTACTTAGCTCCGCTTGGATGTCGCTTGCTTGCTAATTACCTGCTTGCCAGTCTATTAATTCTTCTATTAATGATTGTGAAGAGCTTTAAATCCTACTTATAATATTTTTCCTGAACTGCCTGGTTTTTTGGTATTTCTACCAATCTTGTATATAAGTACAGTTTCCCTATATCGCTTAACATGCTTATACTCGACGTGCTTACATATATCATGCTATCACTTGTCACCTACCTGATATCACCCTCCTGTCATGCTACCACTTGACATCCGACCTGATATACTTGACTCTTATATTTATAACGATAACGGGAATGATGACCTGACATCTTGTTTACATCTTGATATATTCTAGTACAATTCGTACTCCTGATACACCTGTATTCCTGATATTCCTGACTTGTTCCTGTTCATTCTCGAAATCTGATAATTATCTAATAAACCATAAAATGGGACAACTTACATCGGGTCGGGGGAAGCTTGCGGATATCAATTTATGTTCGTGTTTATGGTGGTATTAGGTATGTTGTGCGACTAAAATTTTCGGACTGACCTGAGGGCCTCCAAGTGACCGAGGGGAGCGCTGGCTCCCTCCTTCTTGGTGCCATCTTGAAAAGGGCATCCTATAAGACCCTCCTGAACACCTCATGGTAGGTTTCGTCCTCCAGCAAAGGAACATCCTAGGCCATGGTCTCAGGTTTGCACGGGACCCACTGTAAACATTGTTCATTGATACCCCCATTGGTTTTGATTGAAAAATGAAAGAGCAAGAATTTACCGTGTAGCTTTGGGCTAACGGGTCGTGTCCACGAGGAGGAATGGGATGAAAGCTTTTTGGTGTTTTGTTTAGAAAGGTAAGAATGGTGCTAGTTTTTTAGTTGAAAAGAGAATGGAGAGAAGGGAAATGATTAAAAGAAAAATTGCAAATTTGGAGAAGGCTTTGGAAAAGGTGATTTAAAAAGCTTTGAAAAGTGATTTGCTGTTTTTAATATAAGAATAAGATATGGGCTCACTAATTTTCTACTCAACTATGTACTTATCTCAAGAACATTTGGGTGCATCATTTTTATCATAAGCAAAAAACTTTTAGTTTCTTTTAATACCGAAGTAAAACAAATAAGATGGTTTCGTTTAAATCTTAAGCCCTTTCTTTACAAATCATTAAAAAGAGAATGTTAAACCATCAAGCGCGAAGAAGCAACTATGGAATAAGAACAGTTTAAAAAGATTTGTGCATTAAAAGTCCAAGTTTAAAGTAAAGACATCCTCATGTGTTTTCAAGAACGAAGTTTAACTAAGATATTTTTCTGATTCAAAAAGTGTTGCTTTCATGAAAATCAATCAAGAGAGAGGTGATAGAAGAGAGTAATTAGCGTGCCCAGAAAATAAAATTAGCTACTCATGGAAGATGAAAAATAATACTTGTAAGTAAAGCAAGACATACCGTGCATTGGAGTGGTAGAAGAGAAAGCTTGATCCTTTTATTGATGTCACTTCAATCTTAAGATTACAATCACTCAATTCCTCTCTCTCACTGGCATTTGATCTGAACTACAAATTACAAAACAAAGTTACAACTTCTCTACTATCTAACAAAGAGCCTAAAACCTTAAAGAATAAACAAAAATTCTAATCCTAGTCTTCGCTCCTTTCTTCTCTGTTGAAAATGGTATTTATAGGAAAAAACTAGAGGGGAGAGGTCGTAGGAAGATTGGGGGAGCAAACGCTCCCCAACAGCTTCAATAAGGCCGTGGAAACGCAGTTAGGGTCGCGTTTCTGTGGCCTTGGTATGGCCAGGTGGCCACACCCAATTGGTGGAAATCTCCGGTTTGGTGATTCTCCCATATCTTCTGTTGGTTTTCTCGTTTCAGCTCTAGGATTTGACAAAACAGCCTTTGATTGTTGGCTTCAACCACTTGATTTTAGAAGATTCATTTCAACTGGTTTTCAACCACTCTGATTTGCCAAGATCTGCCCTGGTTCCCTGATTTCGAATTTATTCTGAATTAAATCAGAATTTGATGGGCTTTTGAGCTCGTTTCTCTCTCCTATCCTTTAGCAATGGGACAACATTCAACAAAGAAGATAAGACTTATTAATAGCATTTATTAGATGAAAAACATGGTAATGTGTTAATATATATGCAATATATGTGACCGATCACACCCCCACACTTATCTTTTGCTCGCCCTCGAGCAAAACATCAAATCTAATCCTAATTAATTATTAGACCACTTTCGCAGGTTGATCGGGGCGGAACTAGCACCTAAAAAATGTGTTTTGTGAAATCAATGAAAAGTTTGTATGTGCTAATATTCCCTCGATACTTCCGTTATATCATTGGCTCAACGGGTCGAATCCACAGGGACGGGAGGCGATAGAAGTATTAACAGTCTCTTTTCACGTCGGTTGTTAACAAGTCTTCTTTGTTTAAAGAATGAAAAAGAAAATAAAAGAAAAGGAAATCCAGAATGTGATAGGTGGAGAATGCGATGAAAGCGGCGATGTGGAAACAAACGAGAAGTGGTTTGGAAAACAAAATAAAAAAGAAGATGAAGCTTGTGATAAAGAAAATGAAAACAAAGGTGAACTAAGAGGATGGTAAAAACATCGATATAAAAATGAGAAAAAGATTTTGGAAATAATTTTCAAAATAAAGTAAAATAAAACTCATGACTACTAACTACCAATTGCTCCACTAACCATGCTAATCTCTTAGTGATAGTTGCCTCACATGGATTCTTAGCCATCACTAATCCTTGGCTTCAAGAGACGATACAAAGCATGGCTCATAAGATTGTTCTTCTACATTTAAACAACACATCCATACCACTAACAATTTGCAAGCTACTTGTTAAATCATCAAAACCGGTTAGAGGTGAGCATGAAATAAAGAAGACATTGCAAGTTAGCAAGTTAGTGGGTTAGGTGTTAGAAATGATAGAATGTTAGAATCCATCATCATGAGCCATCAATGGCTCTTGCAAGAGCAAGGCCTTGTGAGGCTATTATATTCATGTGGATTATCAAGTAAGTGGTTAGATGGTTAGTGGTTAGTAGTTAGATTGTCATGAGAAGAAGAAAAGTTAGCCAAGCATCATGTAGAAGATGGAGAAAATTGCATTGGAGAAGAAAGGAGGCACCTTTACATAGATTGTCACCATCTATTACATTAATCCCTCTCTATCTCTCTCTGAATCTCTCAGCCCTACTACAAGATCTAAAAAGAAAAGAAAATAAAAAAGAAATGAAATGAAGAACACCTACCTACACTATACTAAAACATAGAAACCCTAGCCTAAAATCAAAAACTGCTCCCGTTTAGGTCCTCTACAAGGGTTTTTATAGACATAGGAGGCTTCTAGAAGACGAGACGGGGCCACGCGTCGAAAATCGACGCGTGGCCCCACCACTTTGTCGCGGATCTGCGACAATACCAGGGAGTTAGCTCCCTGGTTTTGGTGCGGGGATGCGCGACGCTTCGGGGGCCTTCTTGGTATATTCAGTTTCGGGTATATTTGGCCGAATCTTCGTCTAATATGCGCAAAAGTCTAGATTCAATGTATCTTCTAGAAATTCCCTTACTTGGCCTCCAAGTAATGCGGATTTAATTACCCAAAATGGGTTTAATTAAGCTCTTATTACTCCTTTGCCCTTAAACTCTTGATTTACCTGCAAAAGAGACCAAAACACGGTTTAGACCGACATTTTATTCATAAATCAGTGGGAAAATGTGATATAATAATGCAGAATTGAAGACTAATCACACCCCCACACTTATCTTTTGCTCGTCCTGAGCAAAACAAGAAAAAGAAAATCTATACTACAAATGTTATTACACCACTTTCGCAGGTGACGCGATTGCACTGAGCGTGTGCAACAAGCCGTTAAACCTCTAGGTTACCCCTAGAGGAGGAGTGTTGTCTCCTGAGGGTTTTCAGCGGATTACTCCCACAAAATCCATAAAGAAAGAAGATAAATGTTAGTATTTTGAAAATGCATTTTGAAAGAAAGACAAGTTTATGAAATATTTTTGCAAAAATATAAGCGATCTAAGGTCATAAGTCCACCAAAAATCATTCTTCCTTAAACTTAGTCTCCATGCAAGATCTTGTCTTCAATTAAGGTAAGAATTTAAAATTGGATTGAATATTTTATCTTTCATAAAACCTAAATAATATGCACATTGTGATAGTGAAAATTTCTGGACCTAGATAATATGCACATTGTGATAGTTAAAATTTCTGGGATTTCAACTCTAACCATCAAGCCATTTATATATATATATATTTATTTATTTTTTTCTTTTTTCTTCTCTTAGTTTTTTTAGGCTTTCTAGTTCACCCATGTAGCGAGCCTATAACCGATGACTCTCAGACCAGACGGTTTTAGGGCATCAGATGAGAAAACATCCATCGGGCTTAAGGACTTAAGTAAACAAGGCCACAAAACTAAGGGGAATTACTTGTTTCTTTTGACCACCGTTAGGCGTGAATAATCATGCTTCTTGAGGCATAATTATCCAGCTTAATAAGTGATGCTTTATTTATATCATATATATATATATATATTTCTTTTTTTCTTTATTTTGCTTTATGCACTTTAGGCCTTTGTTTCCATCCCAAAAATTGTGTTAGTGTGAAGTGCATACTATATAAGGCAAAAATTTAAGATAAAACTATCTCTCCAATTTATCTTACTTAGCCTATAATTTTTAAACAAGATCCGTTATTTTGACTAGGTTTAAGATGTCATAATTAAGGCTTTCTTAATTTTTAGATCATCTTAATTTTCTAAAAATAGATCAAAACTTTGTCTCTTATTTTAAAAAGTTTTTAAAGAATGAGAAAAATCCTATACATACAAAAGGAAAAATTTCTAAAAGTATCCTAAAAAGAGTGTAAAAGAAAGAAAATCTAAAAACTCTATGTTAGTAAACCCTCCCCCACACTTATCTCATGCATTGTCCTCAATGCATCGTGATGTATGTATGCATGAAACAAATAGAGAGGGAAGAAAAAATCACCTCAAGGTGGTGGTTCCGGTGGTGGTCTGATTGGTCCACGAAATACGGCCCAATCCAATGTGTGTGGAATCCGGAGGAACCCACCAGAGACCTCTAAAATACAACCCACTAGAATGATGTATATATGTATGATTTTTATTAAGAATTTTACCCTATCTAATTTCCAAATTTTCAAACTAATTTCAGAGTCAAATTTATCAAGACCCTTGTCCCAGAATGGAATGATTGATTTGGACTCAAGAAATACAGGAACTAATACCGATTCAGGAAAAAGACTTAAATCAAGTAAAGGTTCAGGAGTCGAGATTGGTTCAGGAAGTGGGTCCAAATCAAGAAGTTGAAACTCAAGTCCACATTCATTTTCCCATGATGGAATGTGACATTCGAAGACTGGTGATTCAAGTTCGAGAATGATAGATATGGGAATCAAAACTGACTCTAAAATGTTGCTCAAATTGGGTAACAAAACAAAAGTCAATATTGATTCAGGAATTTGAACTGGATCACAAATTTGAGGATCAAAGTCACATTCCTCATTTAGTTCAATTCCATAAAAATGAGAACTTGCCAATTTATCAATGGGACTTTCAAATGTATGAAATTGATCAAGTTCAATATGATCATAAATGATTGGTGATTCAATTTCACAATTGACTGGCACTGGATCCAATACTGACTCAGAAAAAGGCCTGAACTCAGGTAAAAATACCTCAGTCAATAGTGAATCAGGAAGTGAAATTGAATTACCAAGTTGAAGTTCAGGATCATATACATGCTCAAGTTCAATCTCAGGAAAAGGATAACTTGCCAAAATGTCAATGGAATTTGAAGTTTGGACAAGTTCAGATGGGTGTGGTGAAATTGAAACTTGGTGTCCAAAATGACAAGAGTCCAGGGTCAGGTCAATAGAGTTAGGGATAGCTGAATTGGTCACAGATTGATAAGATAGAGTTTCCTCATTCCTATAAATGCTAACCAATTGACTCAATTGTGTTTCCAACCTATTGATAGACTCGGCAGATGATTTTTGAAATTATAGTGCGGACTCTTGCAAGACTTCTATACTCTTTTCTAGATGTGATGTATCTTCAAGTGGTTGTTCCAGAAAAGGAGTGTAGGAATCTTGGTTTCCAAAACAACAAGAGTCATGGGTCAAATTGATAGAGTTAGAGATATTTGAAATGGTCAAAGGTTAAGAAGAGAGAGTTCTTCATTCTTATAAATGTTTACCAATTTACTTAATTGTGTTTCCAACCTATCAATAGACTGAGAAGAAGATTTTTGAAATTGTAACGCAGACTCCTGCAAGATTTCTATACTCTTTTGTAGACTTGATTTTTCTGCAAGTGGATGCTGATTGCTAAGAATAAAAGAAACAATCAATGAGTTAAGAATATACCGTGTAGCTTGTGGCTAACGGGTCGTGTCCACAAGGAGGGATGCGATGGAAGCTTTTTCGGTGAATTGTTTAGAACAAAGAGTTGTGTTCGTTTTTTAGGAAAAGAGAATGGAAAGAAAGAGATGAAAGAAAGAAAAATTGCAACTTTTAGAAAAGATTTTGGAGAAGGTGATTTAGAAAACTTGGAAATTGCTTTGTTGTTTGTAATAATAAAGAAAGTCTGGGCTCACTATCTCACTACTCAATTGTTCATTCTTCTCTTAAAAGTTAAGTCCCTCAAATGATCATTTGCAAAACTTAGAGTTGTCTTTTTGGAAAGCTTTAAGTAAAGTACATAAGATGTTAGGAAAGTTGAGTCTTTTTCTTCAAGAAATCGTGGAATCGAATGTTAAAATAGCAAGCGCGAAGAAACAAGAATGAATTAAAAACGATTCGAGAGAAGTTCATGAAAGAGTTGTGAATTCAACTATACAAACCCATCCTCATGTGCCTTCAAGAACACTTTCAAAAAGAAAGGCTTTTAAGTGAGGCATTCATATGAGTCATCGGGTCTTTTTCTTTTAAAAACAGAAGAGAAGAAGAACGAGAGAGTTCGATAGCAAGCCCAGAGAAAATGTTTAGTTATTCATGGAAAACGAAGAGGAAAATAAAGACATAAAGCAACCCATACCATACTGCAATTGGAAGAGAAGTTGGCTCGACTTTTGTATTGCTGTCACTTCAACCTTCAAGTGCAAGCTCTCAGTCCTCTCTCTCACAAGTTTTTGAAACTGGACTACAACTTAAAAAGCAAGATTACAACTTTCGTTCTAGCTAACACAAAGCCTAAATCCTAAGAAAATAAATGTAAAACTTAATCCTAGTCTTCGCTGCTTTTTTCTCTGCTGAAAACCATATTTATAGCCAAAACCCTGACAGGTAGAATCCCGGAATGATTGGGGGAGCAAACGCTCCCCCAACCACTTTTGTTTGGCCGCGAAAACGCGGCTAGGGCCGCGTTTCCGCGGCCTTGGTGTGGCCACTTGCCACACCAAAGGGGGGAGGCTCCTGGTTTGAAGGGTGTCCCGTATCTCCTGCTGATTTTCTGGTTTCTGCTCCAAACTGTTGACGAAACAGCCTTGATTTTATGGCTTCAATCGCTCGATTCAGGGAGGATTTTTCTCAACCTCTTGATTTGCCAAGATTTAACCCAGATTTCTTCACTTCGAATTTATTCTGATTTAATTCAGAATTTGGTGGGCTTTTGGGCTTGTTTCTCCTTTCTTCCTTTAAGCACTTGGGCCTACATTTAGCAAAGAAAAAGACAGCTTATTAATAGAATTTATTAGCTAACAAGTGTGGTAAAGTAACAATATAAATGCAATGTATGTGACAAATCATAACCCCACACTTATCTTTTGCTCGCCCTCGAGCAAAACATCATACTAACTCGAATCAATTATTAGACCACTTTCGCAGGTCACTCGATTGCACTGAGCATGTGCAACAAGCCGTTAAACCTCTAGGTCACCCTAGAGGACGAGTTTTATCTCGTGAGGGTTTTTAGCGGATTATACCCACAAAATCCAAAAAAGAAAGAGAAAAGGTTAGTATTTTCGAAAAGCAATTTTTTTTTTAAAGGAGAAAATATTTGAAGTATATTTGTGAGAGCTTAAGTAATCTATAAGTTATAGGAATATCAAATCTTTCATTCCTAAACTTAGTCTCTATTCAAAAACTTGTCATCAATTAAAGTAAGGAGTCAAATAGTACTTCTCATCTAGTCTATTAATTTACCCTGAGTCGTATGCACCATCGTGACTGTGAAGTTTACTAAGGGTTCTTTAACATTAAATCCTATGCCTTATATTTATTTATTTTTGGTGAAATTTATTCCTCCATTTCATTAGGCTTTCTAATCTGCCCATGTAACGAGCATTCAGTCGGTGACACCCAAACCGGACAGTTTTAGGGCACCAGGTGAGAAAACACCCCTAAGGACTTAAACACTTGAGTAGATAGGCACGAAACCAAGGTTTTTATTTCTACGATGTATCCCTTTTAGGCATGAATACCTATGCTTCATGAGGCATAAATACCCAGCTTAATTAGAAGATACACATTTTTTTATACGATGTACCCCTTTTAGGCGTGAATACCTATGCTTCATGAGGCATAAATACCCAGCTTAATCAGAAGATACACATTTTTTTTCTTTCAATCTTATCTAATTATCTTTTGCATAAATACTAAGGCTTGCTTAGGCCAAAGCACCTAGCTAATCAATAATTAGACCTTTTTTTTTTTAATAAGGCATAAGGGTCTCTGTTTTTAAACCCTAAGTGTGTAAGTGTATTTTGTGTGCATATGTCATCAAGGTAAATATCAAGACTAAATTACTTTCACAAATTTTCTTCCTGACCCTAAAAATCAAACAAGTTATCTTATTTTGACCAAGTGTAAGAAATCCTAATTATGATTCTCCTATTCCTTAAAATTGACTTAAATGCTTACAAAAAAATATATCAAAATATTGTCCACCCTTTTTAAATTTTTTTTTTTTTTTAATATCAGTCATGTTAGAACCCTCCCCCACACTTATCTCATGCATTGTCCCCAATGTATGAAAGAAATGTATAAGTGCATGAAATAAAATGAAAAGGAGGAAAGTTACCGATACACTGGGTCAAAAAGACCCATTACCGTTTCATCTACCGGCACCGATTCCAAGAAAGGTTTAAGGCGTTGACCATTTACCTTAAAGTCATTTCCATTCTTGGGGTCACTGATCTCAATTGCACCGTGTGGAAACACAATTTTTACAATGAATGGCCCAGTCCATCTCGATTTCAATTTTCCTGGAAAAAGATAAAGCCTAGAATTATAGAGTAAGACTTTTTGTCCGGGGACAAAGGTTTTTCTTACGATGTTCTTGTCATGAAAAATCTTGACTCTCTCTTTAGTGATCCTAGCATTTTCATAGGCTTCATTTCTCAACTCCTCCAATTCGGAAATTTATAATTTCCGAAGGTCACCGGCCTTAGTCAAGTCAAAATTCAACTGCTTGATTGCCCATAAGGCTCGGTGCTCTAACTCAACGGGCAAGTGACAAGGTTTGCCATAGACTAACCTATAGGGAGACATTCCTAGAATTGTCTTGAAAGCGGTCCTGTAGGCCCATAGAGCATCTACAAGTTTGAAGGACCAATCTTTCCGGTTTTGGTTCACAGTTTTCTCCAATATAAGCTTTACTTGTCTATTTGAAACCTCAACTTACCCACTGGTTTGAGGATGATATGGTGTGGACAACTTGTGAGTTATGGCATACTTTCGCATAAGGGCTTCAAAAGATCTATTGCAAAAGTGAGTGTCATTATCACTGATGATAGCACGAGAGGTTCTGAAGCGGGAAAAAATGTTTTCTTTCAAAAACTTGATGACAACTTTGTCATCATTAGTTTTACACGGAATGACTTCTGCCCACTTGGACACGTAATCCACAGCAACCAATATGTATTGTTTCCAAATGAGTTAGGAAATGGACCCATAAAGTCGATGCCCTAAACATCAAAGAGTTCTATTTCTAGAATTGGGTTGAGGGGCATCATATTTCGGTGTGAGATCCGTCCTACCATTTGGCATCTAGTGCACGTCTTGCAGAATTCATAAGCATCCTTGAACAGAGTGGGCCAATAAAACCCACTTTGGAGCACCTTTTCAGCAGTCTTGCGGGGACCAAAGTGTCCACCGCATGCAAGTTCGTGACAAAAGGACAGAACACTCTTAACCTCCTCATTGGGAATGCATCTCCTAATAATTTGGTCAGAACAGTACTTGAAAAGATACGGTTCCTCCCAAAAGAAATACCGGACTTGGGATAAGAACCGGTAAACATCATTTTTGGACCAATGAGACGGAGTTTGGTTTGTGACTAAGTAATTCACTATATCAGCAAACCAAAGTTCCCTAGAGATGGCTAAGAGATGTTCATCAGGAAAATCCTCATTGATGGGTAATTCGTTGCATGGAGAATTAGGTATCTGTGAGAGGTGGTCAGCAACGACATTTTCTACGCCTTTCTTGTCTCGAATCTCAAGATCAAATTCTTGAAGAAGGAGGATCCAACGAATGAGTCAGGCCTTGGCATCCTTCTTCATCATAAGGTACCTAAGCGCAGAATGATCGGTGAAAACGGTGGTTTTGGACCCTAGTAGGTAGGGACGAAACTTCTCTAAGGCAAACACTACTGCCAAGAATTCCTTCTCGGTCGTAGTGTAGTTCATTTGAGCATCGTTTAGAGTCCTACTAGAGTAGTAGATCACATGCTGCTTGTTATCAATGCGTTGTCCTAGGACAGCGCCTATGGCAAAATCAGAAGCGTCGCACATGATCTCAAACGGCTTAGACCAATCCGGTGCAGATATGATTGGTGCAGAAATAAGCTCACTCTTAAGCTTCTCCCAAGAATTTATGAATTCAGCATCGAAAGTGAAGGACACATCCTTAGCTAACAGATTAGTCAAGGGCCTAGCAGTTTTGCTAAAATCCTTGATAAATCTCCGGTAGAAACCAGCGTGTCCTAAAAAGGATCTAATGTCCTTAACGCATTTGGGCATGGGAAGCTTAGCAATAACCTCGATTTTGGCTCTATCCACTTCAATTCCTTTCTTGGAGATTTCATGACCCAAGACAATTCCATGTTTTACCATGAAGTGGCATTTCTCCCAATTCAGTGTCAAATTCTTCTCAGCACAACGTTGGAGGACGAGTTCAAGATGGTGGAGACATTGAGTGAATGAATCTCCGTAGATGGAGAAATCATCCATGAAGATTTCTAAGAAGCGTTCTACCATATCTGAGAAAAGACTCAACATGCAACGTTGAAATGTTGCTGGGGCATTGCATAAGCTGAAGGGCATTCGACGATAAGCAAATGTCCCAAATGGACATGTGAATGTAGTCTTTTCTTGGTCCTCAGGAGCGATAGGGATCTGGTTATAGCCCGAGTAACCGTCCAAGAAACAGTAATACTCGTGACCCGCCAAACGTTCAAGCATTTGATCAATGAAAGGAAGTGGAAAATGGTCCTTACGAGTTGTAGCATTTAGTGTCCTATAGTCAATGCAAACTCGAATCTTCGTGGGAAGTCGAGTTTGAACCAACTCTTTGTTCTCGTTTTCCACTACGGTGAAACCAGATTTCTTTGGGACCGCGTGGACAGGACTGACCCATTGGCTATCAGAAATAGGATAAATTATCCCATTGTCTAAGAGTTTTATGATTTCAGCATGAACAACCTCTTGCATTATAGGGTTTAACCTACGCTGCGGGTCTCTCTTGGGTGTGGCGTCTTCATTGAGATGGATGCGGTGTTGAACGATGGTTGGACTTAATCCCTTGATATCAGTCATAGTCCACCCGATGGCTTCCTTATGTTTTCTTAAAATTGCTTTCAAATCTTTTTCTTCCCCGTCATTTAAATGGGAGGCAATGATGACGGGAAAGGTCTCTTATTCGCCTAGATAAGCGTACTTGAGATGCGCAGGTAGGGCTTTCAATTCTAAGGAAGAGGAAGGCTCACTAGAGGGACTAGTCAAATCTGTTGGCTCCATAGGGTTTGAGGCCCAATTCACAGCAGAATCTACAACTTGATCAAGATTAAAGTTGTCAGACTCTAACTCGAAGTCAATCTCCACTTCTGATTCCAATTCTTCCCCGTGTTCACTTGTCAATTTCTCAATTAGGTTGACTTCAAATGTTTGGTCCTCGATATCGCGGGGTTGTTTTCCAAGATTGAAGACATTGACTTCTCTTGTCATGTCTCCAAAGGTTAACCTTATAGACCCATTCCTACAATTGATGATGGCATTAGCAGTAGCAAGGAATGGTCGACCTAGGATAACAGGAGTTTGAGCCCTACGATTGGAGTTGGACACAGGTTGCGTCTCCAGAACTATGAAATCGATAGGGTATATGAACTCTCCTACCCGGATCAGGACATCATTAATTTCCCTTTTGAAACTTTAACAGAATGGTCAGCCAGTTGGATGGCGACTCGAGTTGGACTAAGGTCACCCAACCCGAGTTGTTGATAAACAGAGAATGGAAGCAAGTTGATACTTGCCCCCAAGTCAAGAAGTGCACGACTAATCTCGGCTTGTCCTATTATGCAGGCAATGGTGGGACTACCTGGATCTTTGTATTTGACAGGGATAGGACCCGAAAATAGCTCACTAATATTAGTGGCTAAGAAGACCTTCTTTGGAACATTAGTCTTTCTCTTCTTGGTGCACATGTCCTTAAGAAACTTAGCATAGGAAGGAACTTGTTGGATGGCATTAAGAAGTGGCACATTTATCTTCACTTGGTTAAACATCTCAATTATCTTATCCACGTGAGGATTTTGCTTGTTGTTTTTCAGCCTATTAGGAAATGGTACTATAGGCTGATGCACCTGGCTGGCTGACTTGTCTTTTTCAGACTCGTCAGAATTGGAAGAAATTGG
This sequence comes from Agave tequilana, assembly GCA_038442645.1. NCBI lineage: Eukaryota > Viridiplantae > Streptophyta > Magnoliopsida > Asparagales > Asparagaceae > Agave > Agave tequilana. The sequence goes on from JAVJIF010023704.1 coordinate 43,284, forward strand.
ATTAGATGAGGTGGAGGCTTGATTTTGGTTGTGCTGAATGGGAATTGGTGGTGTTGACACTTGGTTATCAACTTTCTTTCCTGACCTCAATGTATGGATAGCATGACATTGATTGAATGAAGGATCCTCAGCCAAATGAGCTTGTTGGGAATTCCTCGGATTGGTGACTGGCTGACTAGGTAGGGTACCCTTTTGTCTCTCATTTTGTGGGTTGGCTAGTTAACTCATTTGAACCTCTAACCTCTGAATGGTTTGCATGAGAGAGTCTTGGTTATTCATATATCGTTCCATGTTTCTTTCAAAGTCAGTCATTCTCCTTTCTAATTGAGGATTCTGGAAGGAGGATTGTGGAGCTTGATTAGGAAAGTTCTGTTGATAATTCAAAAAGTTTGGTGAATGGTTGGGAGAATTATTATGGAAATTGGAGAAGTTGGGTTGATGATTGGAAGAATTATTATCATGATGGAAGTGGCTAGCATGATTGGATCGTGAATGGTCATTGTTGTTTTGGCTCCATGAGAAATTAGGGTGATTTCTCCAGCCGGGATTGTACGTTGGAGCGTAAGGGTTATTGTTCGGCCTTGAAAAGGCCGCATTCATCGGTTCATGGTAGGATTGCTGAGCCTGAAACACTGGGCACTCCTCGAACACATGATTCATGGCTTGACAGTAAGTGCAGCCCGGGGGTAGAAATTGGTTCGGGCTGACTTGATTGACTGGACTTGGTTCTTTCGTTTCTAGAGCTTCCAGTCTTCTAGCCAGGTTTGCTAACTTAGCCTCATTAGCGATGGACGATTCTATGGAATGGAGATCTCCTTTTGAAGAGATTGAGTTAGGATTCCTAGAGGTCTCACTAGCAGATTCCCATTGGATGGTCTTCTCAGCTAAATTTTCATACAAATCCCATCCTTCATCTTCATCTTTCTGCAAGAAACCCCCTTGGCACATACTTTCTAAGAGGTTTTGGTGGAATAGTCTAAACCGTCATAGAGAATTTGGCATTATCGCCATTTCTCTATTCCATGGTGTGGACATTGGACAAGGAGGTCCTTAAAGCGTTCAAAGTACCTCCAGAACGGTTCACTAGGTTCTTGCTTGAATTGCATGATCTCTTCCTAATGAGAGCGGTTTTATGGATAGGATAGAATTTCTTTAAGAAAACCTTGATGAAACCATCCCAAGACGTGATGGAACCGGCTGCTAAGCTGTAGAGCCACTTCTTTGCTAGGTCCTTAAGTGCGAATGGGATAAATCTCAACCTAATAGCATCGTCTATAAGGTGTGAGATTTTCATCATTAGACATACTTCCTCAAATTCTCTTATGAAGAAGTAGGCATCTTCGGACTCTAGACCATGAAACTTGGGGAGTGTGTTGATGAATTGAGGCTTGAGCTCGAAATTGTATTCACCAACCGATGGAAGTGAAATGCAAGATGGACGTGAGGTCCTAATCGGGTAGAACCTATCCTGCAGTGATGTGGATTGAGCCATTACCGGATCTGGTCTTGGTTCAAACTTGGGTGGTGATGTGTTTCTAGTCAACCTAGATGAATTGGGGTCTCTTGACCACACTTGCATACACAATCACAAACACAATCACAACAAGTTCAAACAACAGTTAACAATAGAAATCAACCAAGCCTAGTCTAAGATAACCTCGACCTAGACAACTCCTAACTGGTTGATTGTCCATAAGAGGTAGAATGTAGACTTTGACCACAAGCTAATCAGCTAGGTCAGGGTAAGATTGGTGGGAGGTTTTCCGTCAAAGACGTTCCTTAATTAAATAACCACCAATCTTCGGGCTTTCGGCCCTCAATCCCTTTCCTTGACACTGATTTGGCAGGAGTCAATTTTCAACACCTTCCCTCTTTAGGATAATCTCCTAATGAGTTCGAGATGTCCCTAAGGCCAACGTCTATCAAATTTTACTTAGGCTTAGGTTGTGCGTGCTTGGAGATGGTTTGTGGGCTAAGGAAGGGTAATGACTTCCCCACCTTAACTTGATTTGGGTTTTGCCCTTAGAATTGATTCGTGCAAAGTGTGCAAGATATAGAAAAGTAGCATTCAAAAGCAAAATCACCCAAGAATGTTTCCTAAACTATATGCTATGCATACATACCTTGTCTCCAGCTCTCTTCAACAGTAAAGTAAAGGAATTGAAAAGACTCGTGCCTAGAATGCAAATGTCTAATCAATTTTTAACTTTTCAACGAATATTTTACTGTTGACTTAAAACAGGGATGTTGGATAGTGAAACTAGCACAAATATGACATATAAAAACTAAAATTTTTGCGAGCAATATATCCTGCAAAACAAAGTTTTTAGTAGTCCAATGAAAATTTTCAGATTTTGCAAAGCAATTTCTTGAAATTCTATTTCCTACTTTCGAGAGTAGGGGCACAGAATTTACAAGTCTTCTTGGCAAAGCTTGAATGCTAGATCTTGATCTTCGAGTCCCTGAAACAACACACAAAACTTGTTAAAACAGCTACACCGTTCCCTCCCCGGCAACGGCGCCAAAAATTGATTGCTAAGAATAAAAGAAACAATCAATGAGTTAAGAATATACCATGTAGCTTGTGGCTAACGGGTCGTGTCCGCAAAGAGGGATGCGATGGAAGCTTTTTCGGTGAATCGTTTAGAACAAAGAGTTGTGTTCGTTTTTTAGGAAAAAGAGAATGGAAAGAAAGAGATGAAAGAAAGAAAAATTGCAACTTTTAGAAAAGATTTTGGAGAAGGTGATTTAGAAAACTTGGAAATTGCTTTGTTGTTTGTAATAATAAAGAAAGTCTGGGCTCACTATCTCACTACTCAATTGTTCATTCTTCTCTTAAAAAGTTAAGTCCCTCAAATGATCATTTGCAAAACTTAGAGTTGTCCTTTTGGAAAGCTTTAAGTAAAGCACATAAGATGTTAGGAAAGTTGAGTCTTTTTCTTCAAGAAATCGTGGAATCGATTGTTAAAACAGCAAGCGCGAATAAACAAGCATGAATTAAAAACAATTCGAGAGAAGTTCATGAAAGAGTTGTGAATTCAACTATCCAAACCCATCCTCATGTGCCTTCAAGAACACTTTCAAAAAGAAAGGCTTTTAAGTGAGGCATTCATATGAGTCATCGGGTCTTTTTCTTTTAAAAATAGAAGAGAAGAAGAACGAGAGAGTTCGATAGCAAGCCCAGAGAAAATGTTTAGTTATTCATGGAAAACGAAAAGGAAAACAAAGACATAAAGCAACCATACCGTACTGCAATTGGAAGAGAAGTTGGCTCGACTTTTGTATTGCTGTCACTTCAACCTTCAAGTACAAGCTCTCAGTCCTCTCTCTCACAAGTTTTTGAAACTGGACTACAACTTAAAAAGCAAGATTACAACTTTCGTTCTAGCTAACACAAAGCCTAAATCCTAAGAAAATAAATGTAAAACTTAATCCTAGTCTTCGCTGCTTTTTTCTCTGCTGAAAACCATATTTATAGCCAAACCCTGACAGGTAGAATCCCGGAATGATTGGGGGAGCAAACGTTCCCCCAACCACTTTTGTTTGGCCGCGGAAACGCGGCTAGGGCCGCGTTTTCGCGGCCCTGGTGTGGCCACTTGGCCACACCAAAGGGGGGAGGCTCCTGGTTTGAAGGGTGTCCCGTATCTCCTACTGGTTTTCTGGTTTCTGCTCCAAACTGTTGACGAAACAGCCTTGATTTTGTGGCTTCAATCGCTCGATTCAGGGAGGATTTTTCTCAACCTCTTGATTTGCCAAGATTTAACCCAGATTTCTTCATTTCGAATTTATTCTGATTTAATTCAGAATTTGGTGGGCTTTTGGGCTTGTTTCTCTTTTCTTCCTTTAAGCACTTGGGCCTACATTTAGCAAAGAAAAAGACAGCTTATTAATAGAATTTATTAGCTAACAAGTGTGGTAAAGTGACAATATAAATGCAATGTATGTGACAAATCAGATGCTCTATAATGGGAGTGTATGAATCTTGGTTTTGGAAATTTTGTGAAGAATGTGAGTCCAAAATGTTTTGAGATTGAAGCTTGGACTCACACAAGAGTTCCTTACTCGGTTTCAGGGCAGATGGTTGTTCATTTTGAGGAGGTGGAACTGTGCAAGACTTTTGAAGATATTGTGGAATTGGAGAGGCCAACAATTTCTGAAGCTGTCGCTCGGCCTCTTGCAAGTTGGCTTCTATAATCTTTTCTAACTGGGATTTTTCTTCAATGGGAGGTCCAGGAAAAGGAGTATAGGAAGAAAAATTGGGGAATGGAGATTGTGAAAATTGTGAAAATTATGGACAAGGTGGTGAAAAATTAGACTCGGGGGAGGTGAATCCCCATTGACTCTGTGAAGAGTTGAAATTATTTTCAAAATTATAGTTATAAGAATGAGGGTATGGGTTGAAATTATTTTCTAAATTATAGTTTTATCTCCGTATTTTTGCATACATGTTTAGATAGTTTATGAGCTTCATTGCCATATCTTATTGTTTATTGTTATGCATGAGTTAAGGGGGAGCTTCCTTGAAGCTTTACTTTAATCCATGCATATATAAGTTCATGAGTTTTGTCATCATCAAAAAGGGGGAGATTGTTGGCCCAAAGGCCTATCACTCTAGTTTTGATGATGATCAACTCATGTAGTTATAGTACTAATGATCTTGTGTTTAATTAGTTTCAGATTTGTGATCAAGATCTTAGTAGGTGTGTAGCTTCAACAAAGGATTTAAAGTCAAGTTTTGGAGCTAGCACGGTTTGATTAAAGAGCTTGTGCATCAAGACCACATCAAGTACTCAAGAGGAGTCTACCTCTATGGATCATGTTTGGACCAAGTCAAGAAGGAGAAGAAGACTTCAAGTGAAGACTTCAAGATGAAGACTTATGTCTAGGTTTGTTTTTGTTAAGATTTTGTTTTTAGATAAAATGTAAAGGATAGAATAGTTGGTGGATTGCTCAAGTATATTATACACACACACACTCTTGATTAGACGAGTTTTCATAAAAGAATTTTATTTTAGAAAAATACAAAAGAGTTATCTTTTTGGAAAAATACCGTTTGGTTTTTGGTATTCAAAGTTTATATGTTTTAACCAAAATCAAATTTAGAGCTTAATGTCAAAAACATAGATATTTCATCATGTATGTGTAGTGGATCATATCCATACACTCTATGCTTTAAAAGTCGTTTAAATATCTTGTTTTTGTATTTGATGAAGTTTTGGAAAAACAAGTTTTGGAAAAACCAATTTGGAAAAATACAGTTTTTATTTTGAGCCAAATTTTCCAAGTTACAAAAATAGTCCAATTGTTTATAACATGCCTTGATTTTGTGCAAGCATGTTTGTTTATCATAGTATAACATTGAAACTATTTTTGTAGATTTTTTGTGAATTTATGGAATTTTATTTAAGTTAAAATGACCAACATTTTAATCCCCAAAATTGTCAGGACTGGCTTCTGCCGGTCGACCGGACGGTCGACCGCGCTTTGAAGTCGGTCGACCGGGCCGGTCAACCGACGTGCACAGACGTGCACGCCAGCCTGTGCTGGAGGGCCGGTCGACCATCCAGAGAGCTTTGCTCTCTGGAAATGCCCCGGTCGACCGGGCCGGTCGACCAGCAGAGAGCCCTGGTCTCTGTTCCAGAGGCTCGGTCGACCGCTGCCCCAACGGTCAGAAAAATGACCGTTGGCGGTCGACCGGGCGGTCGACCGACAGCTTATTTCTGGCCCCAACGGCTAGTTTTTGGAGCTCTATAAATTGGGGCTTTTGGGGGCTGTTTTAGACAAGATTTTTGGAGGGTTTTGAGCCAGTTTTTCCTACTTCATTAAATGAGTTTTCTCCACTAAATTGAGAGCAAATATTTCCAATCAAAAGGAGAGTTTATCAAGAGTGTTTAAAAGTGATTTTCTTGAGTTTTCCTCCACCATCTCTTTCCTTGTTTTCTCACACACACTTGAGCCATCCATTGCTATATCTACCTATAGGGATTTGTTGTGAGAGGATTTTAGGTGATCAAAGAGTTGTGATCACCAAGTTTCATTCTTGTACTTTGAGGAGGCGGACGGTTGTGTTCGCGGTGTTTCTGGTTCTAGTGAGAACTCGGTGTTTGAGGTGCGACCTCGGCGAGCTAGTGAGCTTGCGGTGTGTACGGGACTAGAGAGTCTAAGGAGTTCAAGTGTGAACTCGCCTTGTAGGTGTTGCGGCACCGAGTGATCCGGTGGGATCGGTTTATAGTGGAAATCCTTCTAGTGTGAAGGCGGGATGTAGAGCAAGTGTGCTCGAACCTCGAAACAAATATCCCGTGTTTGCGATTGCTCTCTCTCTATCTCTTACTTGTTTATATCTTGCATGCTTCTATTGCTTTCATCTTTAATTGCTAGATATATACATTTGTGCTCATATTGATATATGCTTGGGGATTGTTTGCTAACACTTGTATTCAACCAAGAGAGCCAACGCGGCACCTCAACTCTTATTTAGAGGAATCTTGAGGAGTTAGTCCAGATCCCTTCACGGAGAATCCGGCTACACTCTTGTGTTATACGTAGTGTTTAGTGTAAGAAGTTTTAGGTTGCATTAAATAGTTTTTAATTCCGCATTAAGTGACCATTAGATTAGCCATCACCTATTCACCCCCCCTCTAGGTGACTTTACAATTGGTATCAGAGCCACGTGCTCTTGATTTGGGTCTTACAACCTAGAGTTAAGATCCTCATTTTAGGCTAATCACAACATTTGTGCACACACCATGGATTTCATGTCACCTCCCACCTTTGACATTCTTAACATCCAAACTTGGAAGGTTAAGATGTCCTTATTCCTCAAGGCCTTAGGAATTCATGTTTATCTTGTTACAATTAAAGATTCATATGTTAATGATAGCAAGAATATTGAGGCTAACTCAAAAGCCATTCATGCTTTGAAAAGTACCCTAAACAATGATTATTTATGTAGGGTGGCTAACATTGATTCGGCTTTTGTAGTTTGGAACACCATCGTCTCCCTCAGCGAACAAGAACAATATTATGCGGGGAGCGACTCGGATGTTGGAAGTGACGCTTCCAACGTGTGCTACATGGTCCAAGGGGATAACCCCCTGAGGTAACTACCGAATCCGAGGTAGAAGAGGATGTTGACATGTCTTATGACGAGCTTACTTATTTTTGTCAACAACTACTTGAAAAATATGACATGCTTAGAAAAGATAACAAGAAATGAAAAAGAAATTTGATTGCATGCTAAATGAAAAAGATTCTTTACAAGAAAAATTCGAAATTATTTCAAAAGAAAATGAGTCTTTGAAAATGACAATGTTTCCTTGATGTCTAAATTAAATGATCTTTGTGAAGGAAACACTAATTTGAAAAATGAAATTATTTTGGCGGAAAAACAAAAAGAAGTTGCTTTAAATGAAACACTTCTTTGAAAAGAAAAATTATTGAAAAAGAAAAAGAAAATTTTATAAAAGAATAAGAAAAATGATCCTCATTCTCACCATGCACTACATGCCACTATTGATAAAAATGAGGTTAAATTTTTGAAAAATAGAATTGATTGTTTAAGATCAACTTTGAGCAATTGTGCATTTAACCATAAGAGATTGGAGTCCTTGTTTTCAAAGAAACAAACTCCACATATTCATGCACATCATCATCATGCATATGCACACTTTGCATGCCACAATCACCCTCATACACATGTGCATAGTAGAGTGTACACTTGTACACATTGTGGCCGCAAAGCCATTTAGCAAAGTTTTGTTTTGACAAGTTACATCATATTAATTTGCTAATAAAAATGTTTGGTCCCTTACAAAGTTAACCCCCAAGGACCCAAAAGAAATGGGTACCAAAATCCCCACCGTGTGTATTTGATGTAGGTGAGGGCTCTCACAAGACGTGAGAGGTTTGGTGCCTTGGTGGTGGTTGCATGGACTTGAAGGACATATAATTGATGCACCGCTATCAAGGAGTTTTTGGTGGGACGACCATCATGTTTGGAGATTTGGAGCATAGTTCTTTAGTTTGGTAACTATCTCTAAAACTCCTAATTTATTTACATGCTTCTTACTTATATCATATTTTTAGCATGTTCATGTGTTTTTGTGCTCCATGTGGTAAATACTAGTTTAAATGTAGCTTTTATCAAAACTTGTATTTAAACATGTATAAGTAGTGAGCAACAAATTGATTCATATATGTTTGCACTTCATTGTTCATTTATACTCACTATATGCACATGTATAGGCTAGTTTTGATGATATCCTCATTTACACTTGTTTTGCCTATTTTCATGTTTTTACTTCATGTATATGCAATTTTTATTCAAATCTAATAAATATACATGTATACCCGTGAGTCTCTTGCCTTCATGCAAACCGTTTAATGGACTCTTTTTATGTTTGAGATATGTATGCATATTGTTAGGATTGGATAAATCATACATATACCTAGAAGTTTATTTTGTTTACAAAAATAAATTTCATCTTTTGATATTCATGATTGTTTTGAGCATTATTGATTATTTTCATGAAAATGCTATTTACATGATTTTTGAACACTCACACTTCATTTGTTTTGTCATGACCTAGTTTCATGAACATATTTTTGAGCTTTACCGATTTTGAGTGTCAATTCTTGTGTATTTGGTATGATTCATGAAATACATATGTTTTTGATTTCATGTTTTTGAAGGATCTTTAACTAGTTTTTTCAAAAATTAATCTAACTAGTTATTTATTCTTCATTTGGTAGTGTTTTCAATACTAAAATTATTTTTCAAACTCTAATTTTGAAAACCCCTACCAACACCTTTATGGGAGGATGAATGGGCGATTATGCCTTGTAAGATTTATTGGAAATTCTTTTATCTTGAGCATATAATGGGTGGAAGGTTATGAGTTATATACTTGATTTACATTGTTATTTTCAATTGGTATCATTGGATATTTTCAATTGGTATCTAAATTGATATTTTTGTATATACTCATATTTTGTTTCCTATATATGTATGCTTCATAATTTCAACTTATTCAATTTCTATTGATATTATCATTTCTCATACATATATATGATTTTCGTGTGCTTGTTTTACAATTGGTTTACATATTTAAAGCACAGAGTTTATGCTAAGTTTGATCTAAAACTTTATTTTCAATTGGTATCTCAATTGATATTTTTTAATAAAGCTTATGCATTGTTTTTCAATTGATATCAATATGCTTCAATTTCGAATTTGTTATAAATTTACAATTGGTATCAATATGTTTTACCTATTTGAAAATTCAAATTTGTAATGATTACTTACAATTGGTATCTTAAAATTTGATTTACTAAGATATCTCAAATTTGTTTTATCAGAAAATTCAAATTTTGTTTTGAATAAGAAAAATTAAAATGTTTTGATTTGTATTGCGTATATGCAAGGAGAGCTTCACATCTCTTCTACATATAGATTCATGTTGAGTGTATCTTATATTGAGGAGATTGACAACTCTTCTTTATGCGGTACACGTGTGTAGGGGGAGCTTCACATCTCCTCTTATGCATTGCATATTATGCGTTATGTGAGTTAGGGCTTGTCATCCCTTCTTCATGTAATGTATATATGTAGGGAAGTTGACTTAGCGTCTTCCTCCTCATGAATGTATATCACATATATCCTTTATTGATTTGTTTAATGTCACCCCTTTTGTTGATTTCTGCTTTTGACAAAAAGGGGGAGAAGATTTGTTTTTACTTTTACCCCTTTGTTGATGATTGACAAAAATGGGGAGAAGTATTTGAGAAGTTTTTAGTATATATGCATGTTTTCCTTACTTTATTCATAAAGGGGAGAAGGATTTATGTTTATATGCATATATGTTTTTGTATTGCAAATAGGAGAAAAAGAATTTGTGAGTTTTATGCTTGATTGGCATGTTTTATCTCCGTATTTTTTGCATACATGTTTAGATAGTTTATTAGCTTCATTGCCATATCTTATTGTTTATTGTTATGCATGAGTTAAGGGGAGCTTCCTTGAAGCTTTACTTTATCCATGCATATATAACTTCATGAGTTTTGTCATCATCAAAAGGGGGAGATTGTTGGCCCAAGGCCTATCACTCTAGTTTTGATGATGATCAACTCATGTAGTTATAGTACTAATGATCTTGTGTTTAATTAGTTTCAGATTTGTGATCAAGATCTTAGTAGGTGTGTAGCTTTAACAAAGGATTTAAAGTCAAGTTTTGGAGCAAGCACGGTTTGATTCAAGAGCTTGTGCATCAAGACCACATCAAGTACTCAAGAGGAGTCTA
>JAVJIF010023705.1:0-40032 GCA_038442645.1 Agave tequilana
CATCCTCCTGTCATGCCATCACTTAACACCCGGCATGATATACTTGACTCTCATGATTATCACGATAACGGGAATAATGACCTGACATCTTGATAGTACAAACTGTACTCCTGTTACTCATATGATACGTTATAGTACGTACAGTATTCCTGATATTCCTGTCTTGCTCTTGCTCATTCCCGGAATCTGATAATCATCTAATAATTCATAAAAGGAACAACTTGCATCGGGACGGGGGAAACTTGCGGCTATCAATATATGTTCGTGTTTACAGTGGCACTAGGCATGTTGTGCAACTAAAATTTCCAGTCTGACCTGTGGGCCTCCAGGCGACTGAGGGGAGTGCTGGCTCCCTCCTTCTTGGTACCATCTTGATAAGGGCATTCTATAAGACCCTCCTGTAGGCCTTGCGGCCGGTTCCATGCACCAGCAATGGAACGTCCTGGACCGTGGTCCCGGGCATGTACGGGACCCCACTGTGAACATTGTTCGTTGATACCCCCACTGGTTTCCAATAACAACCTTGCTTTACTCGGATATGGATCTATGTGTGCTGGGACGCTAGTTCACATAGCTAGATATCAGGGTAAGACGATTATAATAAAGCGTCAAGATAATAACCTGCTCTTTAAGTTGTAAGTAGAGGTATGTGGAATGGGACGCATACTGAAGCCTGCGACTTAAACGGCTATGAATCTGTGATATGCCTTATCATATTTGCTTGCCTGGGATTTTACATCGGATTACCGGTTTTATGGTTATTATTATATTAGCTGCTCATGCTCTGCTTTATCCCTTGTATCCACCTGCCTCCTGTTCATTTTCTTATCATGCCCTGAGTACAGTCGGTTGTATGTGCTTGGATTATGGTGACATGAGATAAAGGTATATAGATGAGGGTTTCCTTGTTTGGATTATTCCTTCGATGTACTAGTCTCATGGAGCCGTGATCTGAAATCATACAATCAGATTTTTCTCGTCCTCCAGGCTTTATTTAGTTTTATCGCTTTACATATACTTACCCTTGCTCGCCACTTGGCTTTTGCTTCACCGCTCGCTTGGGGAGTTTCATCTGACTCCCCTGGATTCTCATGTCCAGGTCCTGGAGCTTGGAGCTTGCAGAATCCCAGTTGCTGATCAGAGTGGCGCAGCGGAAGCATGGATCTCCAGCAGATCATCCTGAGCTCTATCCTTCCAGCCCCCCTGTGTGCCTCTCGCCTCTCGAGTTTTCCTTTTGTAAATTCGTGAGTGCCTTTATACTGTTCACTCTTGTATATCTTCCTGTATTCTCGCAATTGCGCCATTCTGGTGATGTAATATTATTGTAATATCGGATCACCTCTGGTGATAACTTTGTAATTGTACTCATTGTTGGGATGTATAATGCACCACTTGCTTCCCGTACTCTGATTCTTGCCTGTACTGATGCTTAGCGTATATACGTGAGGGTATTTCTGACCTACGTATATACGTCGCAGTAACGTCTCCGTACCCGCAGGATCGGGGCGTTACACACACTCATTGTGTTTGATGTATGTGTGGGCTCTCAGAAAACGTGAAAACATTGGTGTCTTGGTGGTGGATGCATTTGGGTATGATAGACATAAATCAATGGATGCATCACTATCAAGGAGTGTAGGTGGGGTATTGGCCCAAAGGCCTTTCACCTTAGTTTTGATGATGACTAACTTATGAAGTTAAAGTACTAATGATCTTGTGTTTAATAAATTTCAAATATTTTATCAAGATCTAAATAGGTGTTCAATTTCAATAAAGAATTCAAAGTTAGTTTTGGAGCTAACACGTGTAGATTCAAGAGCGCGCCCATCAAAGTCAAGGAGTTTTGAGAGAGAAGCTCTCACAGGCCGAAATTCCCCCCCATGGTGGAATCTAGACCTGTCTCCTTCACAGATTGCTTGCTCACTTTTTCTTGTTTTCTTTTCTTCTTCTTGAATTGTTCTTGGCTGTGGATTCAGTTTTCCCATCCCCTTTTTAGGGCTGGTGGGAAAGGCAGCAGTTTTCCTTCCTTGGTGTTCTTACGTTTCAGTCTATGGGACCATCGATGAGATCTAGGTCTGGTGTACCTAGGGAGCTTGATGGGGGGTTGAAGGATGGGGGATCCAAGGGGGATGCTTCGGATCCTGTTCAGCCTCGGATGTTGCAGGCAGATTTGTCTGAAGGGGTGCGGCAGCAGGGCACAGAGCAGCACTTGCGGCGGCAAGGTTCTGGTGGTGTGCAGGAGGTTAGTTCTTGTGATTTTGCTTCCAGTGACTCTGATGAGGCTAGTGGAGATGAGGGGGGACTGGTAGACAAGGGGGGGTTGGGTTCCAATGTGGTGCAGCCTGTGGGTGCCATGGTGGCAGACCAAGTGTTTGGTGAATTGCCTGGGTCAAGGCCGGTTCCTCCTGTAGCTAATCGGGTGCTGCTGCGCCTGCTGGTAGGGTGATTGAGAGGGCTGGTGGAGATGTTCCTAAAGCCCCTTGGGTGAACTTATTCAGGATAATCGTAATTTGGGCAGAGGGATCAAGCTGATGAGGTGATGTGGAGGGTGACCTGGTGATGCTTGAAGAGGAGGATGTGGATGTGGTTGAGGAGTCCTTGGGTTATTGCTTGGTAGGCCATTTTGCTGGAAAGTTTCCTGGCTTGGCGGCTGTCCGAAGTATTAGGGAGGGATGGAAGGTGAAATGCTCTTATTGGCCCCATAGGTCGGGGTGGATTGTCTTCAAATTCCAATCGGAGGAGGATAGACTTGATGTTTTGAATGGTGGACCGTACTTCGCGTATGGTAGAAGCCTTTTGCTCAAACTTATGCCGAGGTGCTTCAGGTTTGGAGGTGAGGATTTTGCTACTGTTCCGGTTTGGGTACAATTGCCGGACCTGCCCCTAGAATGCTGGAATGAACGGGCTCTCAGCAAGATTGTGTCCAGGGTAGGGAAACCCATATCTACGGATAAAATGACCCGGACTAAGGAGAGACTCTCCTTTGCGAGAGTTATGGTGGAGGTGGATGCGTCGAAGGAGCTTGTTACGGGGGTGGATATGAGGCTACCGACGAGAGAGGTTTACCATCAGTTGGTGGTGTTTGAGTTTTATCCTAAATACTGCAAGAAGTGTAAGATTTTTGGTCATGTGGAGGGAGATTGCAAAAATGAGTCGGAGGGGAGGAAATTCGCAGCTTATGTGCCTAATAGGAAGTTACAATCTGTAGGGGTCAGGGGGGGTGCTGGAGTGCAAGCTGGAAACTCAAAAAATGTTGTGGATCAGCCGACGATGTCTAGGGGTCTCTCGGCTGATGATGGACAGACTGCCCCCTCTGGCAAGGCGACAGGGTGCTCCATGGTATCTGCACCTCCGGCTGTGGTACAGGTGCAGGGTTGTGCTGCTGATTCGGTGGCGCCTCGGTCTGCCCCTGCTCCTTCCAGCTGTGAAGAGGATTTGGCTGCCACACCTATACAGGGGACCATACAGGGTACCAAGGGGAAATACAGGAAGCCTGCTGGACAGCAGGGTGCTGTTGCTGTCCAGCGCAAGTTGGGGCAGGAGAGGCCTTCTCGGCAGTGTGCCGAGGTGGGTCTGTCCGGCCAGGGAGCACTCCCGCTCACTTCTTCGGGCAGGGGAAAGGAGGCAGTAGGGGGTTACAAGCGTGCATCTGGATCTGGAGGAGGTAAATCTCAGAAATCATGCCAGAATGCTTCCGTGGTGCAAGGAATAAAGGCTGTAGCTGCAGAGAGTGTCTCTCAGAATTGGGCGGAGGGCTGTGAGGTGGAGGATGAGGCTGATAGGAATCTTGTCCGGCCTGACACCAGTACCTATGTTTCTAAGGCGAAAGCGAAGGGGAATGCCCTTCATTCTACCAAATGAAGTTAGCATTCTGGAATATCAGGGGGTTTCACCTACCCCTGAAGCAAAGGAGGTGGAGGCCCTAGTTAAAAAGAGGGATATTGGCATGTGGCGGTAATGGAGACTAAGCTATCTAAGAATGGGTTGATGTTTTTATGTGTAGGAGGTTTAGGGGTTGGAAGCAGGTTAACAATTTTGAGACTCATGTTGGTGGCAGAATCTTGATCCTCTTTGATCCGATTAGGATTCAGCTGGACACTTTGGAGTTACACCCAGGTTATTCACTGTAGGGTGACATGTAGGGTTTCTTCTCTATCGTTCCTCCTCAGTTTGTGTATGGCTTTCATACAATTGGGTCGAGGAGGGGCCTATGGGAGAATCTGAAGGACTGGGGGGATTCCTTTGCTGAGCCCTGGGTTCTCATGGAGACTTCAATAGCATCTTGCGGCAGGAGGAGAGGGTAGGGGGTGCTCCGGTGACGCACTACCATACTGGAGATTTTGCAGATTGCTGTGATAGCCTAGGGCTTTCTGATCTTCAGTACACGGGCTGCCACATGACATGGACTAATGGGATTGTATGTCTAAGTTGGACAGGGTGTTGGGTAATGTTCCGTGGCTCCACAGGGCTTTGTACACTCATGTTGATTTCTTGCCTGCGGGTTGCCTCTCCGACCACTCCCCGTGTGTGGTCTCTCTTCTTGAGAGGTCGGGGACGGTAAACAAGCCATTTAGGTTCTGGAACTTTTTGGTGAGACATGAAGACTTCAAGGACACTGTTCGAAATACTTGGTATCAGGAGGTGATGGGGTCTCTGCAGTTTGGATTTTGTAGGAAACTGAAGCTTCTCAAGCATCCACTGAAACTTTTAAATGAGAGGAACTTTGGGACACATTGCATCGCGAGCTGATAGGGCAAGAATGTTGCTTAATCAAGCTCAGGTTCTACTCCAATCTTCTTTTGATGATCCTGATCTGCGTCTCAGGGTTATGGAATTGCGCAGGAATGCGTTGGCGTTATCTAAGGCGGAACTGGACTATTTCTACCAGCTTGCCAAATGCAACTATGGGGCTAAAGCTGACAGATGTACCAAGTTCTTTCACTCCATTGTGAAGAGGAACAAGAGCAGGGGATTTATAGCGGCAATCTCCAAGGAAGATGGTACTTTAACCAGTTCGTCGGAGGAGGTGGCACAGGAATTTGTTAGGTACTATGAAGGGCTTCTTGGAACACGGTCTCAGGTATTACATGTTGAGCGGGAGGTGCTTCTGAATGGGAGAGGGATTTCCAATCAACAAGCTGTGTCACTTGTCAGTGAGGTTACCTCGGAGGAGATTAAGGAGGCACTGTTTAGTATTGGCAATGACAAGGCCCCGGGGCCGAACGGATATGGTGCGCTCTTTTTCAAGAGTGCGTGGGATATTATTGGTGGTGATCTATGCGATGTTGTCAAGGAGTTCTTCTTTTCGGGATCCCTCCTGAAGCAGATTAATCACACGTTGATTGTCCTTGTGCCTAAATCTGCCCATGCCCATTTCGTGGGAGATTTTCGGCCGGTGGCCTGTTGCAATGTAATCTACAAGGTTATTTCTAAAATTCTGGCTGAGAGGCTGGGGAAGGTTCTTGGTGGAATTATTGATCCTTCGCAGTCTGCTTTTGTGGAGGGTCGGAGCATGATTGAGAATATTCACTTGGTACAAGAATTGTTAAGAAAGTATAACCGGAAGCGGGTGTCGCCGCGTTACTTGATCAAAGTTGATCTCAGGAAAGCGTATGACTCGGTCTCTTGGGACTTCCTGTCTGATATGATGGAGGGGCTTATGTTTCCGGACCGTTTCATTCGATGGGTTATGGAATGTGTATCTTCTACATCTTATTCTGTTGGGTTGAATGGAGGTATCCATGGGTTCTTCAAAGGTGAGAAGGGGCTGAGACAAGGTGATCCTCTATCCCCTTTCCTATTTATCATATGCATTGAATATCTTTCGAGGAGTCTACGGCTGAGGACTTCCACTTTTGACTTCAATTATCATCCGAGGTGTGGACATATTGGGTTATCGCATCTGGCTTTTGCTGATGACCTAATGCTTATGGCTAGGGGGGATCTTACCTCGGTTCGTATCATTATGGATACTCTTTCTGATTTTGGGTCCAGGTCTGGCTTGTCTGCAAATTGTCTTAAGTCTAGTCTCTTCACAGCGGGAGTTTATGGGGAAGAGCTTAATTGTATACGGCAAGTGACTGGTATCCCTCAGGGGGTGATGCCTTTCCGATATCTTGGGGTCCCGTTGGCAGCTCAGAGGCTTCAGGTGGATCATTTTGCTCCGTTCACGGATAAGATTACTATGTACATCAACTCATGGACGGCTTCTTGTCTTTCTTTTGCTGGTAGGGCGGAGCTTATTACTTCGGTTTTACAGGGGGTGGATTGCTTCTGGCTATCTATTTTTCTGATTCCGAGTGCGATCATTGATAGAGTGACAAGGCTGTGTAGAAATTTCTTGTGGCATAAGAGACATCATCCGGTCTCTTGGAAGAGCATGTGCTTACCAAAAGCTGAAGGAGGGTTGGGATTCAGAGACCTGAAAACATGGAATGACTCACTACTTGCCAAATGTTTTTGGAACATTCATAAGAAGAAGGACTCCTTGTGGGTGAGGTGGGTACATCATATATATCTTAATGGGGATGTTTCACCATGGTGTGTGGAACTGTGTAAGAGATGACTCGCCTTTGCTCAAGAGGCTTATTGCGATTCGAGATAGAATTTGTCGGATTGAGGGTTCAATTGAGGCGGCGAAAAGGAGACTTTCTGCTTGGGAGGATGGGGAGAAGATGTGTGTCTCGCGAGGGTATGAATACTTCCGAGATAAAGGACCCAAGCTCCTTTGGCCGGGAAAGGTATGGAACTCTTTTGTTGCGCCGAAGCATTCATTCACCTTGTGGCTTGCAGCGAGAAAGAGATTGCCTACAAAGGATAGATTGTTGTTCCTTCAGATGGAGGAGTCCTGTGTCCTTTGTGGGGGTTTTAGGGAATCTGTGCCACATCTGTTCTTTTCTTGCGCCTTCTCTAATTTTATTTGGGCACGTATTAGGGAGTGGTTGGGTATATCTCGGGTGATGTCGACTATTGATAGTGCTCTGAAATGGATTAGAAAGGAGTCCAGAGGGACGGGTCGCAATGCCAAAGCTAGATGCATGGCCCTGGCGTGTACGGTCTACCATATCTGGAGCGCTCGCAATCGAAGGATCTTTGATGGACAGGTACTGGAGGTGGAGGTGATAGTTTTTAAGATTAAACTGCATGTGTATAGGACTTTATACT
Organism: Agave tequilana; assembly: GCA_038442645.1. Classification (NCBI taxonomy): domain Eukaryota; kingdom Viridiplantae; phylum Streptophyta; class Magnoliopsida; order Asparagales; family Asparagaceae; genus Agave; species Agave tequilana. Next base: position 7,165 of record JAVJIF010023705.1, read on the forward strand.
CCTTGTACCCACATTCTGATGTGGATTTTTGAACCCTGGTTTGGTCTACCTGTTTTGACCTATTTTTTTGTGATTGCTCATTGTATAGAGTAGGGAGCATACACCGATACACCTGCGCATCTGTTGGGTTGATTCTGCTGCATTTGGCTGCCAAAATGGCAGTCTGTTGGGGGTTGTTTTCTGCCAGGCGCGGCTTGAAATGGCTGTTTGGATTGATGGTGGGTGGGGGAAGGGGTGTGGATGGGAGAATAGGAGAATGGGCTGCCTGTTCTGGCAGAACTGGGCGGCAGGTTGCTGCCCAGTTCTTACCAGAACGGCAGTGATTGGGCGGTTTTTCTGGTATGCCAGAACTGGCCTGTTCTGGTGGCAGTTCTGGCTGCCAGAACTGGCCAGTTCTGGCAGTCCTTGGTTCCCTTTGGGAGCATTGTGCGGCCATGTTTTTGGTAGCATTTATTGCTATAGGTTGGGTGATATGGGTATACCTTCTGTAACTCAGTTTATGTAGTTCTTGGTCACTCTGTTGGGCAAGTGTATGTAAATACTTTTTGAATATATAAAATTTACATTCTCCAAAAAAAAAAAAAAAAAGAGCGCGCCCATCAAAATCGCATCTAGTATGGATCAAGTTTGGATCGAGTTGTCTTGGAGATGAAGATTAACAAGAAAACTTCAGTTAGATTTGGTTTAGTTTTGTTTAGATCTTTTGTAAGGATAGTTTAACTTTGATATGTTCAAGTACACACACAAGTTTAAAAGTTTATTGGTTTCAGTTTAACCAGTTTCAGATTTTCAAGAATATACATTTATTTATTTCATGAATGGATTTCATCAAAAGTAGTTACATGGTTTATGTCTATTGGAGTTCATCCATATACATTGATGATTTATATTGTTTATAAAAATTATTTTGATAATTTTAGTTCATGGTTTCAAATTTTGTTTTTAACAAAACATAGTTTTGGATTTAATGCCAAAAATATAGATATATCATTTACAAGTGTATTGGATTCTATCCATACACTCTAAGCTTCAAATGTGTTTAAATATATTATTTAGTGGTTCTGGAAAAGAACTATATGGATTTTGAAAATTCTGTGGATCTTATGAGGCCGTCATGTTCTCCAATTGTTTGGACCTCTAATATGGCTTTCATACTCTTTTATAATTCTGATTTTTCTTCAATTGGTGGCTCTAAAAGAGAGTATGTAAAGCAAAATTTAGAAAAGAAGATGGTGGATAAGGTGATTGATAATTTAACTCGGGGGAGGTGAATTTCCATGGACTCTGTGAAGAGTGGAAATTATTTGAAACTTATGGTCATAGAATTGAGTGTATTGGTCATATTGAGTCGGATAAATCCAATCTGGCCTATATGATTGGTTCATGTTTTATACAGCCGGGTTGGAGTTATCTGAGTCAAATTAGGTTGAGGTGAAAAATGGATTCATTTGATTGGAAAAAATTCTGTTTATATTTCATTTTATCGTAATAATCCCAAAAAAGAAAAATCAATCAAACAAACAAACAAATAAAGAAAAGAAAAAGAAAACAAGCTTATGCTATGGTTGACTTAGACCTAAACGACTCCTAACTGGTTAGACTGTCTACGAGGGGTACAATGCAGAAATCTGACCACCAGTTAATCGATCAGGTATGGGCAAGACCAGTGGGAGGTATCCGTGCTGGAGCAACGGGCCTAATTATGTCAAACCACCATTCTTCGAGATTTCGCCTCTCAATTCCAACCTTGGACACCAATTTGACAAGAGTCAAACTCTAACAACTTTCTCGTTAGGTCAATCTCCTAAATGAGTTCGAGATGTCCCTAGAGGCCAACGTCTTGTTGGCCCAAAGGCCCGTCACTCTAGTTTTGATGATGATTAACTCATGTCGCTAGTACTAATGATCTTGTGTTTAATAAGTTTCAAATATTTTGATTAAGATCTTAGTCGGTGTTTAGCTTTAACGAAAGATTCGAAGCAAGTTTTGAAGCTAGCACGTGTTGATTCAAAAGCTCGCGCATTAAGATCGCATCAAGTACTCAAAAAGAGCCTAACTCTTTGGATCAAGGTTTGGACCAAGTCAAGATGGAGAAAAAGACTTTCAAGAGAAGATTTTCAAGACTTGTATCTTGTTTATAAGTATTAAGATTTTTGTTTTAGACAAGATGCAAAGGATATATTAGTTGTAGATTGCTCAAGCTTATATACACACACGCGCAAAATTTATATGTATTTTTCATAAGAATAATTTTAATTTTAGAAAATACTGTTTTGGTTTTGAACTTCAAACTATACATCCTTATATTTCATGATTAGATTTCATCAAAACAAGTATATATGGTGTATATGTGCTTTGGCTTTCATCTAGACACATTGTTGGTCCAAATGTTTAGAAAAATCAATTTGATGTTTCTATATCATGTGTTTAAGTTTAGTATTTATCAAAACTTATTTTAGAGCTTATTGTCAAAAACATAAATATATCTTTTATATGTGTATTGGATTCTGTCCATACACACTATGCTTCAAAATGAGTTTAAATATCTTATTTTTGTGTTTGTACAAATTTATAGAAAACCGTATTTTCCTTTAGAAAGTTTGGTTTTTGGAAAATACCGATTTTAGTTTAGAGCTTAATTTTTATATCATAAAAATAGTTCAAACTATTTGAAATATGTGTTGAATTTTAGTCACACATATTTGTTCTTCAAATATTTATAAGAACTTATTTTTGTGGATTTTATGTGATTTTATGGGATTTTATGGGTATTTAAAAGACCAAGTTTCAAAACCCTAAAACCCAGCCTGAGACCACTAGCGATCAACTGACCCGTCGACCGGACTAAATCTTGGTCGACCGGACTGTCGACCGACAGGCAAATTGCCTTTAGGGCAGTCGATTGGCCAGTCGACTGATAGCCTCAACGGTCAGAAATCTGACCATTGGTCGGTCGATTGGGCGGTCAACCGACATGCCATTCTGGCCGGTTCTGTACCCCAACGGCTATATTTTTGAACCATATAAAAAGGGTTCTCTTAGCCAGTTTTCAATAAGATTTTGGAGAAGTTTAAAGCCAATTTTTCCCATCTCTTTTTGGGTTTTCTCCACATGTTTTTGGATAAAACTTCCATATCAAAAGGAAAGTTTTTAAGAGTGTTTTCAAAAAAGATTTCTTGCGTTTTTCACCACAACTCTATCTTATTTTTCTCACACAAACTTGAACTTTTTATTGCTAAACTCGTCTTCTAGGATATTTGTTGTGAGAGTTATTTTTTGGTGATCAAAGTGTAGAGATGACCAAGTGTTCATCTTTGTATTTGAGAAATCCGACCATGCCGTGGCTAGGCGCGCAGCACCGAAGCATGGGTCAAGTACTTGCAGTATGGGCTGGGTTTTGACGTCTGGTTTATTGTTTTCTACTCCTAAAATTAGCAGATTTGGCTTAAAAGGCTTGGGATTCTTCTAAGCTTTAAAAATCCCCAAATAAATTAGAGTTTTGGGATTCCTCTTCACCTCATGCCATGGACCTAGAAATACACAAGAAAGCCAATATTTAGTAGAATTTATATAGAATAAGTGTGAAAATGTGGCATGAAATATGCAAATATTGAGACCAATCAGGCTGCCAAGGTTATTTGGCTATGTTTTGTTATGATAAATTGAATGCATCAAATAGTCATGTTTGGGTTCGAAAAACTAATATTTTAGGACCTAAGAAATTTTGGGTACTAAAATTAACTCCTACTTTACATGATATAGGTACGTACCAAGACTCCAAGACGTAGGGAGCGATGATATCTTGATAATTCTGAGGCACATGACTTGGATATCAATAACTTTGCAACCCTATCAAGGTATCATGAAGGTAGCACCGTCACCTTTGGGGATGATACAAAGGGTAAAATTATTGGTATACGTAATATCAAAATTGGCTCATCTTCTTTGATTGTAGATGTTGTTTTAGTAGATGAATTTAAAAATAATCTATTAAGCATTAGTCAATTATGTGACAAAGGCTTAAGGGTTATTTTTGATGACTCTACTTGTGATGTTTTAAACAAGAAATCTAACACTTGTGTTCTTTTCGATTTTCATGAAAATAATGTTATATGACTGATATGTTAAATTTAAAACATGCTACTTGTTTGAATGCTTTTAATGAAGATTCTTCGTTATGACATAGGAGACTAGGTTATATTTCATTGGACTATCTATCCCGAATTAATTCTAAGGAATCAGTAAAAGGTATTCCTAATTTAATATTTAAAAAAGGACCGCATTTGTGATGCGTGTCAACTTGAAAAACAAATCAAATCTTCTTTCAAATCAATCAAAGATATCATGACATCTAGACCTCTAGAATTGATATATATAGATTTTTTTAGTCTAAATAAAACCAAAAGTCTTAGTGGTAACCATTTTATTTTTATTTTAATTGATGATTTCTCAAGATTTACATGAGTTTTCTTTTTAGAACAAAAGATGAAGTTTTTTCACATTTTCATGTTCTTAGAAAAAGGGTTGAAAAAAGATTTTTTTTGATTTTACGTAAAAGGAGTGATAGAGGTGATGAGTTCATCAACCATTCTTTTATCACTTATTGTGGAAAAAAAATGAAATTAAACATGAATTAGCTTATAACTCCACAACAAAATGGAGTCATAGAAGGGAGGACTCATATTCTTTAAGAAATGGTTAGAATAATGATTAGTGAATACGGACTCCCTCAATATCTATGGGCCGAGGCCGTAAACACTTCATGTTACATTGAGAATCAAATCTATTTTTACAAAAATTCAAATAAAACTCCCTTTGAGATATATTATTTGAGAAAACCAAATATTTCCTATTTCAAAGTTTTTGGTTGTAAATATTTTGTTTTGAACACCAACGCTAACCTAGGTAAATTTGACCCAAAATCTTTTGAAGCTATCTTTATTAGTTATTCTAACACTAGTAAAGCATATAGGGTCTTTGAGAAGTCAACTTTAACTATTAAAAAGTCTATGCATGTGAAGTTTGAGAAATCTAACTCTCTTGTGAAAAATATTATAGAGATTGATTCTTTAGGTGAAAATTTTGAAAAGATTTTCATTATAGACTTACCGGCTCATGAGGAGGATGACAAGAAAAAAGAGGACACTAATGGCGAAGATCATAACATAGAAGTGGAGCCATCTCAACCACATCCAAAGGATTAGAGATATGCTACAAACCATTCCAAGGACCTCATCATAGGTGATGTATCCAAAAGGGAAACTACTCACTCCAAACTTCATGATTTATGTGGCCGTTTTGCATTCATCTCCCATATTGATCCCAAAAATATCCTCGAAGCCGAGGTCGACTCATATTGGTTGCTTGTCATGCAAGAAGAGCTTAATCAATTTAAGGCAACCAAGTTTGGCATCTTGTTCCTAGACCTTATAATAGAAAAACTATTGGTACTAAATGAATCTTTAGAAATAAGTTGGATGAGTCAGAAAATATTATTAGGAATAAAGCTCGGCTAGTGGCCCAAGGTTATACCCAAATCGAAGGAATTGATTTTGAGAAAAACTTTGCACCCGCAGCATGGCTTGAAGCCATACAGATGACACTTGCTTTTGCTTCATTCAAAAATTTTAAACTTTTTCAAATGGATGTTAAAAGTGCATATGAATGGTTTAATTGAGAAGGAGGTGTATGTTGAACAACCCCCCCCCCTCCCCCTCCCCGGGTTTATTGATCCTATAGATCCGAACTTTGTATTTAAACTTGATAAGGCTTTATAAGCTCCAAGAGATTGGTATGAATGATTGAGTAATTTTCTTATTTTAAATGATTTTATTTAAAGGCAAAGATGACACTATTTTGTTTACATAATATGTAAACAAAGATATCTTGATAGTGTAAATATATATTGATGATACTAATTTTGGTTCTACTAATGAAAAGTTTTTTAAGAATTTTAAATCATGTATGAAGAAAGAGTTTGAAATGAGTATGATGGGAAAAACTATTTCCTTGGACTCCAAATCAAGCAAAGTGATGGGATCTTCATCAATCCAGCCAAGTATACAAGAGAGCTTATCAAAAAATTGGGCTTGAAAATGCGAAGGTTACAAGACTCCCATGGCTACCACCACTAAGCTTGATAAGGATGAATAAGGTGAAACATTGACATAAACTCTATCATAATATAATTGGTAGTTTTCTTTACTTGACGGCAAGTAGGCTGGATATTATGCTTAGTGTACGTCTATATGCTAGATTTCAATCTTGTTCTAAAAAGTCTCACTTGATTGCCGTAAAATGCATTATTAGATATGTTAAGGATACTATTGGAATGGACTGGTGGTATCTAATAAACGGACAATTTTCAATGACTAGTTATTCAGATTCCGACTATGCTAGTTGCAGAGTGGATATGAAGATTACAAGTGAACTTGTTAATTTCTTGGAAATGTCTTGTTTCATGATCTTCTAAGAAACAAAATTTCATAACCCTCTCAACCGCTGAGGCAGAGTATGTTGTGACCAGAGCTTATTGTGTGTAAGTTCTTTGAATGAAACATACTCTCCTTGATTATGATTTGCATTTTGACTAAATAAAAATATTTTGTGATAATACTAGTATCATTCATATAACCAAAATTGCAAAACAACACAGTAAGACCAAGCACATAGAGAGTAGATATCACTTTCTTAGAGATCATTATGAGAAAGAAATATTGAGATTGATTATGTTTCTACAGATTTTCAATTAGTGAACATCTTTACTAAACCACTTGATTTTAATAGATTTAATTTCATTTGTAGTGAATTAAATATTTGCAATATGGATTCATGATTCTTATTTATTTTTTTGGTATTTATGTTTATTTCTTCAATTGGTTTTTGTATCCTTTTTGATATATGATAAAAAGGAGGAGAAGGTTTTATGAGTTATTAGAAGATTTTATAAGTTATTAGTTATTATGAATTAAATGAAGGGATTTATGAGATTTAGCAATTTATGATAATTTATGATTACTTCTAATTCATGTTTGTATGCTTTGTTTTTTTTTACTTTTTCATACTTATTATTTTGGTGATTGGAGGCATGGATGGAGGTTGGTTTGTTTATGCATGAGTATTCCACATTTCATATTCATACCCATATGCATATGACTTGTTTTGACATTGCTATATCAATAGTCATGTAATGCAACTTGATAGATAAGCATCACTTTAGGATGAGCTTTTCAAGCTTTCTATATTTATTTATCCTAAATAACTCATGTGTTTTGTCATCATCAAAAAGGGAAAGATTGTTAACCCAAGCGTACACTCTCTGGTTTTCTTTTGATAATTACAAACTACATGAAGTTAATTGATACCATTCAAGTTTAAGTGTTTTAAGTATTTCAGGTTCAAAGAACATTTTGGTGTGTTCTTCCTTAAAAGGAAGGTACTCTAATCTTAAGATCACTAAAGAAAAGGGTTCGATTTTGAACGATCAAGATTTGTATTTAGAGAATCCTTCTTGAAGATTGCTTGAAGACATATACAACATATGAAAAAAAATAGAATGTTTAAAGTATAGAATGCAGAATTAATGCTCAAGAAGTCACACATAAAAATACAAGTTTTCACAATATAAATTTTCACATCTTTTTTTTCATTTTTGGTATTATACAAGGTTTGGTGTTTGATACATATTCCATATTTTTTCAAATTTATATATCCTATCTTTATCATGTATCCCATAGCCTATTTATTGCCAAATCACTTTTCAAATAATTACAAAATATTTAAATATGAGTTTAATTTCAAATTTTACCTGAAAATGTGTTTTAAGGCTAGGTTGGTCGACCGCCCTGTCGACCAGACCTCTGGCCAATTTTGGCCACCAGTTTATGAATGTTGTGCATGTTTGTCGGGCAACCGACCGGTTGACAGGCAAATCTGACGGTAACCTGACGGTCGACCGGGCAGTCGACTGGCTGTCAGAGTTAAGTTAACCTTTGGTCTCGATTGAGATCAGTCGACTGGGCGGTCGATCGAAGTCAACGGTTAGTTCAAAAAATTTGAACTACTGGTCGATCAAAGTTCTGATAGAGTTACAGTAACGACTAGTTTTTTAAATCTGAGATTTTTAACTTATTCTCTAATGGATATTTTTTCTCTTTTTGGACCTAATCTCTTTCCTAATGACCTGATAAGCTATACTAACAATGTTTATCACTTGCTTATATATATATAGTTCATTTCGAGATGATTAAGAAATAAGAAAATCTTTTAAGTTTGGAAAATATTTTGACAAATTAAGTTTATTAAAAAGAGAAAGTTTTCTACTTTTTTTGCTTCAGGTGCTCTCATTTCAAACCAATATTTGCAAGTTTTTTGCTCTTAATTTATTCATTTTAACTGAACTTTCTCTCTCACAAACTTCTTGAGCCTCACTTCTCATCATATACTATAGGAGTTATAGAAGAGAGTGTTTGTGATCTTTGTGGTCACCAAGAGCTTGTAACTTCATTGACTTTGTGCTACCTCTTTTGCAGAGGATTGAGAGTTGGAGTTACATATTCTGATCTTGTGTAAACTATTGCAGTTCCTTTATGGAAGCTCCTTTGTGGAAAGATCCTTAGTGGATAGAGAAATCCTTCACGTGGTGAAGACGGGGACGTAAAGCTTTGTGCTCGAACTTCAAAACAAATCTCTTGTGTTTCTGATTGCTTTCTCTCTTCCTCTATTCTACTTGCTATTCCTTACACTTATGTTTTACATTCATTTGCACTTGCTATTCATTGCTAGCATCATCTCACTTGTTGTTTTTTACTCTCTTAATCAAGAAGGCTATTGAGCACCCCAATTCATTGTCTAGAGAAATAGATGATAAGTTCTAGATCTCTTCATAGAGAATCTGGCTTCACTTCTTGATTTGAGTTGACCGTTTGCATCATTCATTTTAAATTTATTTGCATTTTCACATTATTTATCATTAGATTAGCACTTCAATTCGTATTGAAAATTGTAATTCAAATTCTCATAAAACTAGGAAAGTCAAATTTTTTGTTAGTTTAGATTATTTGAACCTTTTAAAATTTAATTTTAAAGTCATAATTATATTAGAATTAGTTTAAAAGCTTCTTATTTTGTTTTATTAAAGTAAGTATTAGATTAGAAATATAACACCCCGTTTTGGAATATGTACTTACATACGTATTCAGATTTTTCAATCATATTTTTTGATTTACTTCACATATTTGTTTTTGTTTTATGTATATCTATGCGATCGTTTTGCATCGGATCCAGATTCGCAGACTCGGAGTCAGCCGTAATCTGAACCAAGGACTCGATCCAAGTGTATTCCTTGATTAAGTCTTTCTGATAGCTAGATTTGATCGATTTTAGTGCCAAACATTATTTTTTAATATTTTTGATTTTTTATGATTTTCTAGAATTTTTTGAATTAAATTACAAAATCTTCAAAACCGATATCGACCGGTGTCGCCGATCGATTCTCAGATTTTTTAATTTATAATCGAAGTTGAATTTCTAAAAAATGATTTCATATTATTTCTCAAGATCATATTGAAATCACCTAGAGGGGGGTGAATAGGTGATAATGCTAATTAATGCACAAATTAAAAATTATGATGCAACGATCACCCGAAACAAGACTAGAAGCCGAATACCCCGTGAAGGGCTCTGAACTCTTTCCTCGTGATTCCTCTAGATAAGAGTTTGAGGTATACAATGCAATCTTATTGTGTGAGTATTGATCGACAATATGGCAGTGAATATGAAGCAAGTAAATATAGTAATGAATATAAAGCAAGTAAATGAAGCAAGTAAACCAATCGCAAACACAGAGATTTGTTCTGAGGTTTGAGCACTCAGCTCTACGTCCCCGCCTTCACCCAAAAGGATTTTCCAACCACTATAACTTTCATAAAGAATTACAACCACACCGGAGTACCCAACTCCTCAATCACACTCCTCTAGTCCAGAGGTAATGGAGCCACAAATACAATAATCACTGGATGATCAAAAGACCACAACTCTCTTTTGAAAAACTTTTCCTTACAAAAACCCTAGAGAATAATATATAAGATTGAAGCTCAACGTTTTGTAAGTGATATAAAAATAGAAGAGAGATTTTAAGAACTAAAAACTTTCAAAAAACTTTTGAAAATAATCGCTTAAAACTTAAACAAAAGCTCTTTCTCAAGAATTTCAAAATTTTTGATCTTTGAATTTGTTGTTGTGAAAACCTCTACCCTAATGACCCTTTATATAGGATTTAGGAAGAGTAAACATAGAAAAGTTTTACCTGAATATAAGAGGAAGAAATTGACCCTCTAATACAGCTAACCACGTTTTATTTAAACTTAAACACATTTTGAAAATATGTTAAAAATCAGCCTCCAGAAAATTAGCCATTACTGCCAATCTGGCAGATTAGTCAACTTTGAGCACATTTTTTAGGCTGTAAACGTCCGAATTCAGAATTAGATATATAGGAATAATTTGTATATCTTTAAGTCTTCGTTTTAATACAATTAAAATCAACTCAATATCATTTTTTATTAAAAAGTTATCAATAAAACACTGACAGGTTTCAAAACAGAAACTGTAAGCTATTTTCAGAACAAGAACAGAGTTCAACCAAATGTTTGACATCTTTAAAATTTGAATCTGAAAATGATAATTGAATAAGAAATTTAGATCTGAAATTTATCTTTTAAATGCAAGTTAAATCATATTATTTGAATATAAGAATAAAAAGTTATGATAACAACTATAAAAGGGTGTCAAGCAGATCAGCAGAACTAAAACTAGTTCAAATCTAAAACCCGATATATGTACTTGAAATCCAAAACCGATTAAATCAAAAACCAAACGTATTAAATTTATATGTGTGTATTTGAGCTTCAAACGTATATACTATTTTTTAACAAACTAAAAATATAAAAACTTTATAGGAGGGTGTCTCTGAACCGCGTTGCGGAGTTAGAGCCTTCTCTCCTATGAAAACGTCATCTTGCGTCATTTGCCTTTTAGCGCCATTATCCTTGCAATATGCTTAATAAGGCCATCATGACTAGTACGAACCTGAAACTCATTCTAAACAACTTATTAGTACCAAATAACTTTTATGTGTTTTGTTATCATCAAAACTTAAACAAATAGAGAGTGTAACCTTTTGGGCCAACAATCTCCCCTTTTTGATGATGACAAAACATATAGGTTATAACACAAGATACAAAAGGGATATAAAAACTCTCCCTCAAATAATACTCTATTATCAAGTATAAAATATGAAACATGAACATATAAAAAACATATAAGAGTTAAACATGTATAACACATGAAACCAAAACATGAAACCACAAATACTTCTCCCCTTTTTGTCATACATCAAAAAGGATTAGGAAACAACCAATAAATAATATATGCTTGAACAAGATATAAACATGCATATATGTATACATAAACTCAAATATCTCTTCTCCTTTTTTTTTGTCAATTCATCAGCGAAGGGGCTAAAAAAAAAAAAAATTGATTGCCATATCATCAAATCTTAAAGATCAAAACTTAAGTTTTTTTTTTAAATACCAATTTAAAATTTTTGATAAACATATTGATACCAATTGAAAAATATTGATACCAATTAAAGGTAAAAACCAAATTTTTAGATAAACACTAAAATCATTTTGCAATGAGGATACCAAATAGAGAATAATACCAATCTAAGATCATTGATATTAATATTGAAAATGTTAGTATATATCAAACCAAAGTATTTTACATCATAAATGATGGGAGTAAGATACTAATTTGAAATGAAAACTGATACAAATTGAAAATACAACCAATACCAATTTTACATAAAACCAATTTAAAAACAAGAATTTTCTCCCCTTTATGAAATACTAAAAGAAACAATGCATAAGCTTGTAATAGATACTAATTAAAAATAATTGACATGATGAACTAAATCAAGCTTAGCAAACATAATTTGTGCTTTTTTTTTTCAAAAAAAAATGTAAAGACATGTGAAACAAGCACAATCAAATCATATATATGTATTTATAAATTTACTAATTGAAATATGAGGCATACATATATAGAAAACACATATGAGTATACAAATACATGAAATATCAATTTTGATACCAATAAAAATATAATGAGAATTAAGTGTATAACTCATACTTACCACCCTTATCATGCACAAGTTTAAAAAATATTCAAGAAGGGTATACAAGGCATGGTCGCCCATCCAACCGCCCTTTAAATGGGTAGGATTTTCAAACATAGGTTTGAAAATATAGTATGTTTGAAAACTCTATCAAAATGAAGAATACGAACTAGTTAAAAGAAAATTTTGTATACTAGTACGAAATCCTTCAAGTAAGGAATAAAACAAAATTATATTTCATGAAAACTTGTAAATCACATGATCATTAAACACTCAAAATCTATATAGCCCATATCATACTCATGAAAACAAAATCATGAGAAAACAATAAGTGAGGTGAGTGTACAAGATATATGTGAAACATATTATCATGAAAATATGCAATCAAGCTCAATTGAAATTCCTTTAAAACATGAAAATATGAAAATCATCAAAACTAAATTTTCATTAAAAAGCAATTTATACTTCAAGGCATATGTATGTTTTGACAAAACAAGAAGTATACATACATATTCCTAAACACAATTGAGTCCATAATAAAGATTTACATGAAAAGCAAATGACTCTAGGGGTATATGATTGAGGCAAAACCTGCACACAAAATAAAGAATTTCAGATTTAAAATGAAGATGTGCAAGTGCTCAATTCTTACCGCTATAGCAAGTGGCTATACGGGTCGTGACCCACAAGGAGGGTTTGCGATAGAAGCGTTCACGGTTCTTTATTGAAATCTTTATGAAGACAAAACGAAAGTTCTTCTTTGTTTAAAGAAATGAAAAGAGTTATGTTAAAGTTAGAGAGAAAACAGAAGAAGGAGAAAGTGGAGAGAATCAGAAAGCGACTATGTACAAATGAGTTGAAAAAGAAATGACGAAAGAGGTAGTGTTGGTGATTTAATTTCCAGAAATAAAAGAAAAGAAATAAAAACAATCACTTACGTTCTTTTCTCTAAAAGCTTACCTTGAATCCTCAGCTACGATGTTACCTTGAATTGGAGGCAATCAGCGCATAGCCCATAAGAGTTAATTATTGGTCTCTTCCACATTACATCATCAAGACAACTCAAGCATGAAATGATACAGAGAGAGACTCAATTCCATCGTCATGAGCTATCGGTGGCACTACCAAAGGCAAGGCTCTTTCGATACTTTTAGACTCACTTGGAAGACAATTTGTACCAAAAAGAAAAGTGAAGTAGAAAAGAAGAAGAAGAAGAAAACTAAAAAGAAGTACATATAAAGAAAGAACATAGATTCGATTTCGTAACGATCAAAAAAATGAAAGAAACCTTACACCGGTGTCACTCTCAGCTCAAGCTTCATTCTTGTTCTTCGATGAAAGTCTGATCTCCTCTGATTTACATAAGTTAAAACGAAAAATTACATGAAAAGAAAAACAAAAACCTACACTAAAAAATGAAAAACTAGTCTAAATCCTATCTCTGCATGGTCGTCCATTTTCAACGCAAATACTGCCTTTTTATAGGCAAAAACCCAACGTGTAGGATCCCGGGGAGATCGGGGGAGCAAACGCTCCCCCTAGCTCCCCAACCAAGCCGCGAAAAAGTGGCTTTGGCCGCGTTTCTGTGGCTAGGGTGTGGCCAGGTGGCCACACCCTGTTGGTGGGCCTCCCCGGGTTTGAGTTCTGGTTTTATCTTGGGTTGGATTTGCAGTTTAGCTCTGAGATTTTGAAGAAATAGCCATTGATATTTGCTTCAACTGATCGATTCTGAGAGGATTCTTCTCAACCGATTTTCAACCTCTTGATTTTGCCCTGATTCAGTGAGCTCGAATTAATTCTGATTTAATTCAGAATTTTGGTGGGCTTTTGGGCTCATTTCTCTTCATCTCCTTAAAGAATGGGCCTGCAAATAAATTAAACATTTAATTAGGACAATGCAGATTTTATTCTATAATAAGTATGGAAATATGATGCTAAATATGCAACATTAGCGACCAATCACACCCCCATACCTATCTTTTGCTCGTCCTCGAGCAAAACAACTAAACTATACTAAGGATTATTAGACCACTTTCGCAGGTCACACGATTGCACTGAGCATGTGCAACAAGCCGTTAAACCTCTAGGTTTCCCCTAGAGGACGAGTTTTGTCTCATGAGGGTTTTCAGCGGATTGCACCCACAAAATCCATAAAGAAAGTGAAACAAAGAGTTAGTATTTTCGAAAGAAAGAGAAAAATATTGAAATATAATTGTAAGATTTAAGCAATCTATAAGTTATAGGAAAACTGAATTTTTCATTCCTAAACTTAGTCTCTATTCAAGAATTTGTTATCAATCAAAGTAAGGAGTCAAATTGCACTTCTCATCTAGTCTATTAATTTATCCTGAGTCGTATGCACCTTGTGATTGTGAAATTTTTTGACTAAGGGTTCATTAACTCTAACTCTTATGCCTTATTTATTTGTATATATATATATATATATATATATATTTTTGATTGTATTATTCCTTAGTTCTATTAGGCTTTCTAATCTGCCTATGTAACGAGCCTTTAATCGATGACTCCCAAACCAAACGGTCTTAGGGCACCGGGTGAGAAAACACCCCAAGGACTTAAGGACTCGAGCAAACAAGGCCACAAAACTAAGGATTTTATTATATGAACCCCTTTTAGGCGTGAATTCTTATGCTTTATTAGGCACAAATACCAAGCTTAATCAGAGGATTTTTATATATATATTTTTTCAAACTTATCTAATCATCTTTCGCATAAATATTAAGGCTTGCTTAGGCCAACGCACCTAGCTAATCAATAATTAGATTGTTTATCTTTTTTTTCTTTTTTTCTTTTTTTTTATAAGGCATAAGAATCTTTGTTTTTGAACCCTAAGTGTGTAAGTGTATGAAGTGTGCATATTTCATCAAGGTAAAGATCAAGACTAAATTACTTTGACAATTTATCTTCCTAACCCTAAAAATCAAACAAATAATCTTATTTTGACCAAGTATAAGAAATCCTAATTTGGATTTTCCTATTCCTTAAAATTAAATTAATTTCTTACAAAACATATGTCAAAATATTGTTTCTATTTTCAAAAAGTTTTTAAAAGTAAAGAAAATGTTAAAATTTTTTTTTAAAGAAAAAAAACTAAGTTATGTTAGACCCTCCCCCACACATATCTCATGCATTGTCCTCAATGTATGAATTAATGCATAGATGCATGAAAAAGAAGAAAGGGAAGGAAAATGTTACCTTAAGGTGGTGGTTCTGGTGGTGGTCTGATTGGTCCACGAAATGTGGCCCAATCTACTTTTCGTGGGGTTCAGAGGAACCCACCAGAAATTTCACTAATATAACCCATTAAAATTATGAATCCATAAAGGATTTTTATTAAATATTTGACCCCATCTAATTTCCAAATTCCATAATTAATTTCGGAGTCAAATTTGTCAACCGCTTTGTCCCAAAATGGAGTATAAAATGATAGAATGATTGACTTGGACTTAGAAAGTATAGGAACTAATACCGACTCAGGAAGGTGACTTAAGTCAAGTAAATGTTCAGGAGTCGAGATTGGTTTAGGAATTGGGTCCAAGTCAAGAAGTTGAAACTCAAGTCCACATTTATTTTCCAACAATGGAATGTGACTTAATATTGGTGATTCAAGTTCAGGAATGATAGGTGGGGGAATCAAAACTGACTCTAAAATATTACTCAAGTTTGGTAACAAAACAGGAGTCAATATTGATTCAGAAAGTTGAACTGGATCACAGATTTGAGAATCTAGGTCACATATCTCATTGAGTTCAATATCAAAAAAATGAGAACTTGCCAATTTGTCAATAGGATTTTCAAAAGTGTAAAATTGGTCAAGTTCAATATGATCATCAAAAATAGGTGATTCAATTTCATGATGAATTGGCACAGGATCCAATGTTGACTCGGGAAAAAGATTAAAATCAGGTAAAGATATCGGAGTCATTATTGAATCAGGAAGTAAAATTAAATCACTAAGTTGAAGTTCATGATCATATTCATTTTCAAGTTCGATTTCAGGCAAGGGATAACTTGCCAAACTATCAATATTATTTGGAGTTTGGGCAAGTTCAAATGACTGTTCTGAAATGGAACCTTGATTTTCAAAACTACATAACTCTTCGACTCTAACAGAATAGTTAGTGACATCAGAACTGGTCAAACGGTGAGAACGTAGAGATTGGACCATCATCTCTATGTCACGATTACGAGCGTTTTGAGCATGAGTCATGGCTTCAAGCATCTTTTCATAGTTGATAGGTTCATTGTTTTGATGAAAAGATGAAGTGTTGTCTTGGAATTGGTGGTGAAATTGTGAGTCCATCAGGTTTTGGGATTTTTTGTTTGGACTCACGCATACTCATTTCCAAAATTGATAGTTTTCTATTTTGGACTGGTGGAACTGAGTATGAATCTTGAAAATATTGTGGACTAGGTGGAGAAGGAGGACAAGTTGGTTGAAAATTTGACTCGGGGTAGGTGAATCCCCACTGATTCTGTGAAGAGTTGAAATCATTCAGGAAATTATAGTTATTAGATTGGGGGCATGGGTTATATTGATTCGGATAAGACCAATCCGGCACACTAGGTTGGTTAAAGTTATGATATGCCGGGTTGGTAATATCCGAAAATGAAGTCGGTGTGTAATATGGATTATTATTAAAATTGAAAAAATTGTTATTATAAGCCATATCACACAATAGAATACAAACAAAAAGAAAGAAAAACAAACAAATAAACAAACAAAAAAGAAAAAATTCTAACCTAAGTTAGGGTAGACCTATGACCTAGACGACTCCTAACTGGTTAGACTGTCCACGGGAGGTATTATGCAGACTTTGACCACAAGCTAATCAGCCAGGTCAGGGCAAGGTTGGTGGGAGGTTTTCCGTCAAAGACGTTTCTTAATTAAATAACCACCAACCTTCGGGCCTTCGGCCCTTAATCCCTTTCCTAGACACTGATTTTGCAGGAGTCAAATTCAATACTTTTCCCCTTAGGATAATCTCCTAATTGAGTCCAAGATGTCCCTAGGGCCAACGTCTACTCATTTTTAGTTAGGCTTGGGTTAGTGAGTGCTTGGAATCTTATTTTTGGGCCAAGGAAGGGTGATTAAATCCCCACCTTATCTTGTTATGGGTTAGTGCCCTTAAGATAAGTTTGTGCAAGTGTACAAGATATGTAAATAAGATTCACTCAAAGGAATGAAAATCAACCAAGAGGTGAGTCCTATTCTACATGTAATGCGAACGTACCTTGCTCCAGCACTCTTCAACAGTAAAATAAAAGAATTGAAAAGACACATGCCTAAAATGCAAACGTCTAATCAATTTTTTTATCTTTTTCAACAAGTATTTTACTGTTGGTTTATTAGCAGGCTTATGGTGATGGCATATAAGAAAAAACAAATTGCAGAAAACTAAAATTTTGCAAGTCAAGCAGCCCTACAAAAAACAACGTTAGTAGTCAACTCCTTTTTGCCGCGGAACCGCGGCTTGGGCCGCGAAAACGCGGCAAAGCAGAGGGTAATTGGTCTCTGCTTTCTAGAACAGAGGCCCAATACCACTTATATGTTACTGCAATCTTAATTTCCTGCTTTGCTTGCCCTATAACCTACAACAGAGAAGAAAATTCGTTTTAGTTCTAAAAAATTTTCAATAAAAATCAGATTTCAATAAAAACGTTACCCTCCCCAGCAACGGCGCCAAAATTTTGATTGAGGCAAAACTTGCACACAAAATAAAGAATTTCAGATTTAGAATGAAGATGTACAAGTGCTCAATTCTTACCGCTATAGCAAGTGGCTATGCGGGTCGTGATCCACAAGGAGGATTTGCGATAGAAGCATTCACGGTTCTTTATTGAAATCTTTATGAAGACAAAACGAAAGTTCTTCTTTGTTTAAAGAAATGAAAAGAGTTATGTTAAAGTTAGAGAGAAAACGGTAGAATGAGAAAGTGGAGAGAATCAGAAAGCGACTATGTACAAATGAGTTGAAAAAGAAATGACAAAAGAGGTAGTGTTGGTGATTTAATTTACAGAAATAAAAGAAAGAAATAAAAACAATTACTTACCTTCTTTTCACCAAAAGCTTACCTTGAAACTTCAGCTACGATGTTACCTTGAATTGGAGGCAATCAGCGCATAACCCATAAGAGTTAATTATTGGTCTCTTCCACATTACATCATCAAGACAACTTAAGCATGAAATAATACAGAGAGAGACTCAATTCCATCGTCATGAGCTATCGGTGGCATTCGCAAAGGCAAGGCTCTTTCGATGCTTTTAGACTCACTTGGAAGACAATTTGTACCAAAAAGAAAAGTGAAGTAGAAAAGAAGAAGAAGAAGAAAACTAAAAGAAGTACATACAAAGAAAGAATATAGATTCGATTTCATAACGATCAAAGAAATGAAAGAAACCTTACACCGGTGTCACTCTCAGCTCAAGCTTCATTCTTGTTCTTCGATGAAAGTCTGATCTCCTCTGATTTACATAAGTTAAAACGAAAAATTACATGAAAAGAAAAACAAAAACCTACACTAAAAAATGAAAAACTAGTCTAAATCCTATCTCTGCATGGTCGTCCATTTTCAACGCAAATACTACCTTTTTACAGGCAAAACCTAACGTGTAGGATCCCGGGGAGATCGGGGGAGCAAACGCTCCCCCTAACTCCCCAACCAAGCCACGAAAAAGCGACTTTGGCCGCGTTTCCGCGGCCAGGGTGTGGCCAGGTGGCCACACCCTGTTGGTGGGTCTCCCCGGGTTCGAGTTCTGATTTTATCTTGGGTTGGATTTGCAGTTTAGCTCTGAGATTTTGAAGAAATAGCCGTTGATCTTTGCTTCAACCGATCGGTTCTGAGATGATTCTTCTCTACCTGTTTTCAACCTCTTGATTTTGCCTTGATTCAGTGAGCTCGAATTAATTCTGATTTAATTCAGAATTTTGGTGGGCTTTTGGGCTCATTTCTCTTCATCTCCTTAAAGAATGGGCCTGCAAATAAATTAAACATTTAATTAGGACAATGCAGATTTTATTCTATAATAAGTATGAAAATATGATACTAAATATGCAACATTAGCGATCAATCAGTATACATGTATAACTTAAGGTTGGCAAAATAAACATATACATGAAGTAAAAACACATGATCATAAAACATGTCCAAGATGGGGACTACAAGTTTAAAATGCATGAGTCATCAAAACTAGTCTATACTAGTACATTTAACAAGCACAAATGAGCATTTAAGCACAAACATATAGAAGTCTATTTGTGGCTCACTAGATGTACAAGTATATATCTAAGTTTTAATGAAAACTAACATCCAAACATGTAATCAAATCATGAAGCATAAAACGAGACATAAATCAACATGATAAACATAAATACGATCATTATGTAAGTCCACATGCTATTAGAACTATGATATACATAATAGCTAAGCAATGGTGAGAACACAACATATGGGTCCATATAAACATGGGTGATCTCAAATGCTATACATGCATGTCAAAGATCTAATAATCATGGCATTTAACATACTAATCAAAACATGCTAAAACTCAATAATGTGAAAATCATGTAAATATAAACGGGAGTTAGAGATCGATACCAAAACCGATGAAGGCACCTCTCTAGTTCTCCAAACCAAGGTGGTCCTCCCACCAAAACTCCCCTTGAAAGTGATGCATCCAAATAATCCTCATTAAGCTCGGAACGCATCCACCTCAAGGCACCATAACTCTCACATCATGCGAGAGCCCACACCTACATCAAATACAATAGGGGTGGTCTTTGGTACCCATACTCTTTTGGGTCCATGGGGGTTAGTACCTTTCCTAACCCAAACAAATTTAGTTGCTAAATTTTCATCATGTATCTTATCATAGCAAAATTTAGCAAGGTGGCCCTTACGTCCACAATGTGTACATGTGTACACATGAGCATACATCGTGTTGTGTGCATGAATGTGCGAAGCATGTGTAAGCCGTGGAGGGTGTGCATGCATAGATGGAACTTGTTTCTTTCGAAACAAAGATTCCAAACGTGTATGGTTCTTGGCACATTGGCTCAAAGTGGAGCCCAAACAATCCACACTTTTCTTCAAATCATTTATATCATTTTCAATACTAGAAGATAAAGTGGAGCATGCAATAGGTGTGCTAGGTGAGGCTACACTAGCATGACAAACATGTGAATCTATATCATTTTGCAGAGATTTATTTTTATTAACACTAAATCTAATTCTTTTGAAATAAACTCAATTTCATTTTTCAAAGAATGATTGTCCTTTAAAATAAAATCTAATTTTGAAGATAAGACCTCATTGTTTTTCACAACATCATCACAATCATTTTACTTTTCAAAAATTCATTTTCCTTCATGGCAAGGTCTAGTTGAGATTTAAGTGAGTCACGTTCACTACAAATCTCTTCCTTCTCTTGCAAAATCAAATCAAATTTTGAACACAAATCCTTATATTCTTCTTTTAGTTCAAAATTCTTCTTTTTCAAACGATCATGTTTTTCCAAAAAATTTTGAAACTTTGTAGCAAGTTCCATATTTAAGGTTTGTACTTCTAAACATCCATAGCAATAGGAACTAGTGCTAGCATCTAGTTGAGTTTCTGACTGTACCTCAAGGGAGTCATTCCCTTGGACCATGAGGCAACGCTCTTCAGACTTGTCTCTCCTAGATCTCTTCTTCTTATTGATAATCTTTGGTAGCTCAGGAGAAGTCAAAATATTCCATACTGTAAAAGCCGAATTATAGTGAGCAAACATATGTAAATGTTCTTTATGAAGAGATGCTCTAAGTGCCTTTAGGGCTATTGCATTGGCCTCTATATGCTTGCAATCATTAAGGTTGGATTCCTTGGTAATGGCTTTATAAACATTATATCCTAGGGCTTTTAAATGCCAACTCATCAATATCTTCCATGTGTCAATTTTAGAGATATCAAACATGGGAGGGCTATCCATAAGTGCAAACTAAATGTGTGCAAATAAAAATGCAAATGTAGATTAGCAACCAAAATCTCACTCCTAGGTGGTTAAACCTAAAATCAGAAGCGTAGGCTCTGATACCAATTGAAATTACCTAGAGGGGGGTGAATAGGTGATAATGCTAACAATGCACAAATTAAAAATTAT
This sequence comes from Agave tequilana, assembly GCA_038442645.1. Classification (NCBI taxonomy): domain Eukaryota; kingdom Viridiplantae; phylum Streptophyta; class Magnoliopsida; order Asparagales; family Asparagaceae; genus Agave; species Agave tequilana. The sequence continues at coordinate 28,503 of JAVJIF010023705.1, forward strand.
GATGCAACGATCACCCGAAATAAGACTAGAAGCCGAATACCCCGTGAAGGGCTCTGAACTCCTTCCTCGTGATTCCTCTAGATAAGAGTTTGAGGTGCGCAATACAATCTTGTTGTGTGAGTATAGATTGACAATATGGCAATGAATATGAAGCAAGTAAATATAGCAATGAATATAAAGCAAGTAAATAAAGCAAGTAAACCAATCGCAAATACAGAGATTTGTTCCGAGGTTCGAGCACCTAGCTCTACGTCCCCGCCTTCACCCAGAAGGATTTTCTAACCACTATAACTTCACAAAGAATTACAACCACACCGGAGTACCCAACTCCTCAATCACACTCCTCTAGTCCAGAGGTAGTGGAGCCACAAATATAATAATCACTGGATGATCAAAGACCACAAACTCTCTTTTAAAAAACTTTTCCTTACAAAAAACCCTAGAGAATAATATATAAGATTGAAGCTCAAGGTTTTGTAAGTGATATAAAAATAGAAGAGAGATTTTAAGAACCAAAAAATTTCAAAAAACTTTTGAAAATAATAGCCCAAAACTTAAACAAAAGCTCTTTCTCAAGAAACTCAAAACTTTTGATCTTTGAATTTGTTGTTGTGAAAACCTCTACCCTAATGATCCCTTTATATAGGATTTAGGAAGAGTAAACATAGAAAAGTTTTACCTGAATATAAAAGGAAGAAATTGACCCTCTAATACAGCTAACCACGTTTTATTTAAACTTAAACACATTTTGAAAACATGTTAAAAATCAGCCTCTAGAAAATTAGCCATTACTGCCAATCTGGCAGATTGGTCAACTTTGAGCACATTTTTCAGGCTATAAACGTCCGAATTCAGAATTAGGTATATAGGAATAATTTGTATATCTTTAAGTCTTCGTTTTAATTCAATTAAAATCAACTCAATATAATTTTTTTAAAAAGTTATCAATAAAACACTGACAGGTGTCAAAACAGAAACTGTAAGCTATTTTCAGAACAAGAACAGAGTTCAACCAATGTTTGACATCTTTAAAATTTGAATCTGAAAATGATTATTGAATAAGTAATTTAGATCTGAAAGTTATCTTTAGAATGCAAGTTAAATCATGTTATTTGAATATAAGAATAAAAAGTTATGATAACAACTATAAAAGGGTGTCAAGCAGATCAGCAGAACTAAAACTGGTTCAAATCCAAAACCCGAAATATGCACTTGAAATCCAAACCGATTAAATCAAAAACCAAATATATTAAATTTATGTGTGTGTATTTGAGCTTCAAACGTATATACTATTCTTTAACAAACTAAAAATATAAAAACTTTATAGGAAAGTGCCTCTGAACCGCGTTTGTCGAGTTAGAGCCTTCTCTCCTATGAAACGTCCTCTTGCGTCATTTGCCTTTTAGCGCTATTATCCTTGCAATATGCTTAATAAGGCCATCATGACTAGTACAAACCTGAAAACTCATTCTAAACAACTTATTAGTACCAAATAACTTCTATTTGTTTTGTTATCATCAAAACTTAAACAAATAGAGAGTAACCTTTTGGGCCAACACATATTTCTATCTCAATGCATTTTTAGAGATTTTTCTACATTTATCAAAATTTCACCGGATTTGGAGTCAGCCAGTATCACTAGTCAATTCCAAGATTTTTAATTTACAAACAAAGTTGGATTTCTAAAATTTGTTTTCATATTAATTATTAAAATCATTTTTTCTATCTTAGTACATTTTTAGGGATTTTTTCTGAAGCTATCGAAGTTCAACTAGTTTTGGTGTCACCTGTATCGCCGTAGATTACAGGATTTTTAATGTAAAAATGGGATTTTATTTCTGAAAATCGATTTCATATTATTTCTCAGGGTGATGTTTTCTACCTCCAGGTATTTTTGGAGATTTTTCTGAAATAGTCAATATTTTTCGATATTATAATGCTATTATTATATTAGAATCTTTCTCCTTTCTTTTTTTTTCTTTCCCCGATCCCGTCGCCCTGCGTGCACCATATGGGGCCAATCCCCATCACCACACCCCTCATCACATCTCTCTCTCTCTCTCTCTCTCTCTCTCTCTCTCTCTTTTCATTTTCCCTTTTTTCCTTTCTTTCCTTCCTTCTTCATTATCTTCTTCTTCTTTCCTTCTTTCTCTCCCCTCCTTCTCCCTAGCGACCCCAGCTCAGAGCGCCACCGAACTCCGCCTCATCACTGACGCCAGTGACCCCTAACTCTGGCTAGCCCCCTCTCCTCCTTCTCTTTCTTTTTTCTTTTTATTCTTCTTTCCTTTTTCATTTCCTTTTTTTTTCTCTTCTCCTTCTTCTCTTCTTCATCTCCTCCTCCTCCTCTTCTTCTTCATCCCCCTCCTCCAGATCTGCTGTGGTGGAGCCTCCACCACCTCCTCCCTCCCTTCTTCTTCCCCTTATTCTTTGTCTTCTTCTTCTTTTTTCCTCTTTTCTTTTTTCTTTTCTTTTCCTTTTTTCTTCCTCACTCTCTCCCCCACTGTGGTGACCGCCGGTGGCCGGCGTCGCTGCCAGCGACCACTGGCCGGCCAGGCTGGCTGGCCACTCTCCTCTTCCCCCGCTCTCTCTCCCGCCGTTTCTCTTTTCCCTTCTCTAGATCTCTCTCTATTCTTCTCTCTCCCTTACCTTCTCCTTCTCTCTCTAATTTTCGGTGCTAGTAGCCAGAGCCACCACCGGCCTCCCCCTGGCCGGCCACTATCTCCTCCTATGGTTCTTTCTCTATCTCTTCTCTCTGTCTCTCTGTTTATCTTTCTCTCTCTACGCTTTCTCTGCTTTTTCACTCTCTATCTCTCTCCTCCCTCCTCCTTTCTCTCTCTCCTCTCTGTTTGGGTGCCGCCGATGGCCAGAGCAGCCACCGGCCCCCCTGGCCGGCAGAGGGCCGGCCAGCCTGAAAATCACCTAGAGGGGGGGTGAATAGGTGATAATGCTAATCAATGGACAAATTAAAAATTAAGATGTAACAAACACCACACAAGATTCACAAGATGAATGAAAGCAAGTAAATATAGCAATGATGATGATAAGCAAGTAATAAGTGCAAGAATGTAAACCAATCGCAACACAAGGATATGTTATCGAGGTTCGAGCACCCAGCTCTACTCCCGCCTTCCCCAGAAGGATTCTAGCTACTTCCACTATCTCAAAGAAATCACAATTACACCGGAGTACCCAACTCCACAATCTCAATTACAAGCAATTTCTGAGTAGTCAAACGACCACAAACTCTCTCTTTCAAATGTCTCTTCCCTTACAAAAGGTCCTTAGAGAACAATGAGTAGGAATGAAGCTCTTGTTGTAAGTGAAGAAAGAAAATTAAATCAGAGAAAATTTCAAAAACCACTTCAGAAAATGAGAGAGAATTTCAGCACAAAAATCAAGAAACAAATCTCTTTGAAAGCCTTAAACTTTTGAATTTTTCTTGCAAAAATTGTTGTAACCAATCTCTTCCCAAACACCCTATTTATAGGAGAGGGCTAGGGTTAAGGGATAATACAAACTTAAGGTTAATTAAGTCATATTAGGTTTGAAATATATCCCTAAATCAAATTTTAAACACAAGAAGACAAAATAAAACAGCTTATTAAAAACTGCCCGTTACTGTTCAACGGATAGTTCGGTCGACTGGCCGTCGACCGCACGTTCAAAATTATGACCGTTGCAGGCCAGCGGTCGACCGCCCGGTCGACCCAATCTATCCGAGAGCAGACTGAGTTACAGTCGGTCGACCGTGCGGTCGACCGCAAAAACGTGCACACTGATACATGCACACCCAGAACTATAGTCGACTGGGCCGGTCGACCGGCCAAACCTGTCATAGGTCCGGTCGACTGTCCGGTCGACTGGTTCAGGTCAAAAACAAGGTTTTGGACAGAAAATTAAAGGGATTTTGATTTTGACAAAAATACTTTTGAACAGGGATTAGCATAAAACATAAATATATATCTGTAGGCAAAATCTTGTATGCAAAATATTTTTGTATAAATTATAAGAAATTATTTTGGATTAAGTATGTGCGCAAAAACGTGCGTGATAGAGCTTCAAACCTATCCACTATTCTTTAACAAACTATAAATCTAGAAACAAAAGAATTAAAGACTTCTTGAGCAAGCTTCAAGTCTTTGAGCCATGCTATCCTTGCTAGAGCTTCTTCTTCTATGATCCTTCCTTGATATGCAATATGCCTTCATAGCTTTATGAACCTAGAAGTTGTTGCAATAGCAAGCAATGCCCTCCAAACATGGTACTTATCCTGAAACTTATCTTAAGCAAATTCATTAGTACCAAATAGCTCTTATTTGGTTTGTCATCATCAAACACAAAACATTTGGAGAGTGTAACCTCTTGGGCCAACAATCTCCCCCTTTTTGATGATGACAAAACAAATAGGCTACAAACAAAAATATAGGGGAGGAGAAAACTCCCCTCAAATTATGCTATATGAAAAACACAAGAATTTATTGAAACAAAAAAAAAAGAATGCTCTTGATACTAATTGAAGCCAATTGAAACAATAATGAAAAGAAACAATAATGAAAATCACATACTAACAAAAACACAAGAATTCTCAAAAACGCATGAAAACAAAACAAGACAACAAAAGCTCGTATAAACTCATATGGAACCAAGACCATATAAATTTATTTTTGTCCATGTAAACTTATTCTCCCCTTTTTGTCATACATCAAAAGGGTTATGAAAAACATGTCTATTCAATAACACAAACATTAAGTTCTCCACAAATAAACGAGAATCTAGCAAAATCAAGTGGTTTAGTGAAAATATCGGCTAGTTGTAAATCCGTGGAAACATAATCAATATCTATATCTCCTTTCTCAAAATGATCTCTAAGAAAGTGATATCTAATCTCAATGTGCTTGGTCTTACTATGTTGATTTGCATTCTTAGTCATGTGTATAGTACTAGTATTATCACAAAATATTTTTATATGATCAAAATGCAAATCAAAATCAAGGAGAGTATGTTTCATCCAAAGGACTTGTGCACAACAAGCCCCCGCGGCAACATACTCCGCCTCGGCGGTTGAGAGTGCTACGGAATTTTGTTTCCTAGAGGACCATGAAACAAGACAATTACCAAGAAATTGACATGTCCCACTAGTACTCTTTTTATCTACTCTACAACCCGCATAGTCAGCATCCGAATAACTCGTCATTGAGAAATCTCCGGTTTTCGGATACCAAGACCCATCCCAATAGTGCCCTTAATATAACGAATAATGCGTTTTACCGCAATAAGATGGGATTCTTTAGGACACGATTGAAATCTAGCACAAAGACACACACTAAACATGATATCCGGCCTACTTGCCGTTAAATATAAAAGACTTCCTATCATACTTCTATATAATTTAACATCAACATTTTTACCTTGGTCATCTTTATCAAGCTTGGTTGTAGTTGCCATGGGAGTGTTGCAAGTCTTTGAGCCTTCAAGTCCAAACTTCTTTACGAGTTCCTTTGCGTACTTGGCTTGACTTATGAACGTCCCGTTTTGCAATTGCTTGATTTGGAGTCCAAGGAAGAAATTGAGCTCACCCATTGAAGACATTTCAAATTCAAGTTGCATGACCTTTTCAAAATCCTTGCATAAAAGCTCATTAGTAGAACAAAAATTATATCATCTACATAAATTTGCACAATTAATATATCATTATCAACATGCTTAGTAAATAGAGTTGTGTCTACTTTGCCTTTAACAAAATCATTTGAAATTAGAAAACTAGAAAGCCTTTCATACTAAGCTCTAGGAGCTTGTTTCAATCCATATAAAGCTTTATCAAGTTTGAAAACAAAATCGGGATGAATATGATCAACAAAACCGGGAGGTTGAGAAACATAAACTTCTTCATTAATAAAACCATTCAAAAATGCACTTTTCACATCCATTTGAAAAAGTTTAAATTTTTGAAAGATGCAAAAGCTAGTGTCATCCGTATGGCTTCAAGCCGTGCTACGGGTGCAAAGGTCTCCTCAAAGTCAATTCCTTCAACTTGAGTGTAACCTTGGGCCACTAACCTAGCTTTATTCCTAATGACATTTTCGGACTCATCCATCTTGTTTCTAAAGATCCACTTAGTACCAATTATTGGTCTATCGTGGGGCTTAGGAACAAGGTGCCAAACTTGGTTGCGCTCAAATTGATTGAGTTCCTCTTGCATGAAAAGCAACCAATATGGGTCCGTCTCGGCTTCGAGAATGCCTTTGGGTTCAAAATGAGAAATGAAAGCAAAGTTACCACATAGGTCATGGAGTTTGGAGCGTGTTGTGACTCCTTTAGATGCATCACCCAAGATGAGCTCCTTAGGATGATTTGTAGCGTATCTCCAAGCTTTAGGAAGCGGTTGAGAGCTTTCCTCTTTATCCTCTTGAACATCACCAATTGATTCTTGCTTTTCTTCTTGAGCGGGTGAGTCCTTCAAGGATAGTCTCTCCATGTCTTCACCTAATGGTTCAATCTCTACAACATTCTCAACAACCACATTAGATTCTTCAAACTTAACATGCATGGTTTCTTCAATAGTAAGTGAAGATCTATTAAAAACTCTATATGCTTTGCTAGTAGAAGAATATCCAACAAAGATAGCTTCATAAGCCTTAGCATCAAATTTACCCAAATTCTCTTAGTATTTAAAACAAAACACTTGCATCCAAAAACTTTAAAATATGCAACATTAGGTTTTCTAAAATGATACATTTCAAAAGATGTTTTGGAAGAATTCTTACACACATAAATACGATTTGAGATATAGCATGCGGTGTTTACGACCTCGGCCCATAAATATTGAGGGAGGTCATATTCACTTATCATTGTCCTAGCCATCTCTTGAAGTGTTCTATTTTTCCTTTCTACTACTCCATTTTGTTATGGAGTCCTAGGACAAGACATTTCATGCTTGATTCCCTTTTCATCACAATAAGTCATGAAGAGTTGGTTAACAAACTCACCACCTCTATCACTCCTTATTCTCAAAATCGAAAAACCTTTTCTTTTTCAACCCTTTTTCGAAAGATTTTGAAATATGAAAATGTTTGATCTTTACTTTGCAAGAAGAAAACCCAAGTGAAACGGGAAAAATCATCAACTAAAACAAATGCAAATCTACTACCATTTAAACTTTTAGTTTGTGTTGGTCCAAAAAGATCCATATGAATTAGTTCTAAGGGCCTAGTAGTCATGATATCCTTAATTGGTTTGAAGGAAGACTTGGTTTGTTTCCCAAGTTGGCACGCACCACAAATGCGGTCTTTCTCAAACTTCAAGCAAGGTATACCCTTTACTAAATCCTTAGAATTAATTCTAGCAAGATGGTCAAAAGATGCATGTCCTAATCTTCTATGCCAAAGCCAAGAATTTTCATCAAAAGCATTCAAGCATTTAGTAGAACAATCTAAATTAAGCATGTCAATGATATAAACATTATTGTCACGAAAACCGGTAAGAGTACAAACATCGGATTTAACATCAAAAATCTTGCAAGAAGAATCATCAAAAATAACTTTAAGTCCACGGTCACAAAGTTGACTAATGCTAAGCAAATTATGTTTCAAACCATCTACTAAAACAACATTCTCTATAATAGGAGATGCACCAATTTGAATGTTACCTATACCGATGATAGTTCCTTTTGAGTCATCCCCGAAGGTGACGGAGCCACCTTCCATGTACCTTGATAGGGTTGTAAAGTTGTTGATATCCCACGTCATATGTCTTGAATAACCACTATCAAGGTACCACCGCTCCCTACGTCTTGGAGCCTTGGTGTGTACCTACATCAAATAATTTTGGACTTGATTTTGGTACCCACATTTTCTTGGGTCCTAGGGGGTTAGTTTCATTAACCCAAACAAGATTATTGATCTATTAACTTGGTCATAGCAAAATTTAGCTAAATGTCCATTCTTACCACAATATGTGCATCTATATACTCTACCATATTTGAAAGCATAATGAGTGTGTGATTTGTGAGCATGAGAGTTGTGAGCATGAGAGTTGTGAGCATGAAAAGATTTAGCATGTGTAGTGTGAGCATGAGTAGACTAACATGTGAGGTGTGCCTTTTAGAAATCATGTTCTCAAGTTTCTTTGTATAAAAGCACAATCATTTAAAACTTTTTCAAAATCATTTATTTTAGATTAAAAGAAGAAATTTCTTTTTCATCAACAATAGGAGATTTTCCCTTACAAGAAACCTTGTAGGCATTAAACTTCATTTTGAAGAGAAATAAGATTAGAAGAAATATCATCTTTTTCTTTAGAAACCATAGCAAGTTGATTTTTAAGAAAAGCAACTTCTTTTGTAATTTAAAACATTCAATTTTTTATTGTCATAAGTTTCAGAAAGTTAAACAAAGGCATGTACAAGAACTTCCTTACTTAGTTCATCATCTTCATCATCATGAGATTGAGGGGTTACCTTAGGAGTGTTTGCCATGAAACACATGTTCACCGTATCCACCTCTTCTTCGGACTCGCTTTCCGAATCCCACGTTGCCTTGTATGCTTTCTTTTCCTCGGCTTCTTTGGCTTGAAGGAGAAAGTCATCTTCTTCTTAACTCCGGGCAATCCGCCATGATATGTCCGGGTTTGCGGCAATTGTAGCAAATGATCCTTCTCTCCTCTTTGCCTTCAAATTTCTTCGGAAGTTGAGCTTGTTCTTTCGGTACAACCTCTTGACATTCCGCACAAGTAGAGTTAGCTCCTCATCATCTTCTTCGTCTTCTTCATCGTCATCATGGTGGATGAAGTCTTGAAGGCTATGGATTTCTTCTTTGAAGTAGTGGCCTCTTCTCTTGCCTTCTTCTCCATCTCATGGGTCTTTAGGTTCCCAATGAGACTAATGAGGTCCATCTCGTCCTTGTCGTTCAATTCTTTTAAGGTGGTGGCCTTCATCTCCATGAAGACGGAAGATCCCGAATCACTTTCCGCACCTTTTGATCGTTGGAGATGATATCACCTAAGGAAGAAAGACCATTAGTGATTTTAATAAACCTTGTAATCATACTATCAATAGACTCATCATCAATCATTTTAAATGACTCATATTGGGACCTCAAGAGATCTATCTTAGCTCTCTTGACTTGTGAAGTCCCTTCGTGTGTGACCAATAAGTGTTGCCAAATCTCATAGGCGGATTGGCAATGAATTACCCGTGTAAGGTCATCCTCATTCAAGGCGGTTAATAGGGAGTTTTGGGCCTTGGAGTTAGCCTCATATTCTCTAAAGTTGAAGTCGGTCCAAGTGCTCTCATCACCATCGGGTGCTACATAGGGTTTGGTCAAGGACTTGGCCACTAAGCTACCAAAAGATTGCAAAAATATAGTCATCCTAACCTTCCAAATAGGGAAATTAAGTCCATCAAATTTAGGAGGGTTTAATGTTATCGGCCATGTTTACTAGTGTATGAATGTATGAATGAGAGTGTTGATTAGCAAATTTTAAGGATCTCTCTATGGATGTTAAGCCAAAACCTAGAGTCCAGGCTCTGATACCAATTGAAAATCACCTAGAGGGGGGTGAATAGGTGATAATGCTAATCAATGGACAAATTAAAAATTAAGATGTAACAAACACCACACAAGATTCACAAGATGAATGAAAGCAAGTAAATATAGCAATGATGATGATAAGCAAGTAATAAATGCAAGAATGTAAACCAATCGCAAACACAAGGATATGTTATCGAGGTTCGAGCACCCAGCTCTACTCCCCGCCTTCCCCAGAAGGATTCTAGCTACTTCCACTATCTCAAGGAAATCACAATTACACCGGAGTACCCAACTCCACAATCTCAATTACAAGCAATTTCTGAGCAGTCAAAAGACCACAAACTCTCTCTTTCAAATGTCTCTTCCCTTACAAAAGGTCCTTAGAGAACAATGAGTAGGAATGAAGCACTTGTTGTAAGTGAAGAAAGAAAATTAAATCAGAGAAAATTTCAAAAACCACTTCAGAAAATGAGAGAGAATTTCAGCACAAAAATCAAGAAACAAATCTCTTTTGAAAGCCTTAAACTTTTGAATTTTTCTTGCAAAAATTGTTGTAACCAATCTCTCCCCAAACACCCCTATTTATAGGAGAGGGCTAGGGTTAAGGGATAATACAAACTTAAGGTTAATTAAGTCATATTAGGTTTGAAATATATCCCTAAATCAAATTTTAAACACAAGAAGACAAAATAAAACAGCTTATTAAAAACTGCCCGTTACTGTTCAACGGATAGTTCGGTCGACTGGCCGGTCGACCGCACGTTCAAAATTTATGACCGTTGCAGGCCAGCGGTCGACCGCCCGGTCGACCCAATCTATCCGAGAGCAGACTGAGTTACAGTCGGTCGACCGTGCGGTCGACCGCAAAAAACGTGCACACTGATACATGTACACCCAGAACTATAGTCGACTGGGCCGTCGACAGGCCAACCTGTCATAGGTCCGGTCGACTGGTTCAGGTCAAAAACCAGGTTTTGGACAGAAAATTAAAGGGATTTTGATTTTGACAAAAATACTTTTGAACAGGGATTAGCATAAAACATAAATATATATCTGTAGGCAAAATCTTGTATGCAAAAATTTTTGTATAAATTATAAGAAATTATTTCGGATTAAGTATGTGCGCAAAAACGTGTGTGATAGAGCTTCAAACCTATCCACTATTCTTTAACAAACTATAAATCTAGAAACAAAAGAATTAAAGACTTCTTGAGCAAGCTTCAAGTCTTTGAGCCATGCTATCCTTGCTAGAGCCTTCTTCTTCTATGATCCTTCCTTGATATGCAATATGCCTTCATAGCTTTATGAACCTAGAAGTTGTTGCAATAGCAAGCAATGCCCTCCAAACATGGTACTTATCCTGAAACTTATCTTAAGCAAATTCATTAGTACCAAATAGCTCTTATTTGGTTTGTCATCATCAAAATACAAAACATTTGGAGAGTGTAACCTCTTGGGCCAACACAGCCCTCTCGCCTCCTCTTTCTCTCTCTCATGCTCTCACTTCTCTCTATTGTTCCTCTTCTCACTCTTCTTTCTCTCTCTACATGTATGTAAGATCACCTAGAGGGGGTGAATAGGTGATGGCTAATCTAATGTCACTTATGAACAAATAATGCGGAATAAAACTAAGATGACCAAATTAAACTTTCTTTTAATTCAACACTTATGTATAACAAAGAGTGTTGCCGAATTCCCCTTGCGAGGCTCTGGACAAGCTCCTCTAGATTCCCTTGAATGGGTTGAGGTGCGCGTTGGCTCTCTTGGTTGAATACTAGTGTTAACAACAATCCCACGCAATTATATATCAATTAAGCACAAGGGTATATATCTGCATATATAAGATGAACACAATAAATTGAATGCAAGATAAAAATAGAGACAAAAAGAGAAAGAGAGCAAGAGTGAGCAATCGCAAACACAAAGGGTTTGTTTCGAGGTTCGAGCACACTTGCTCTACATCCCCGCCTTCGACACACGAAGGATTTCCACTATGCATGTAA